>SMLS01063009.1:0-20755 GCA_004785975.1 Popillia japonica | reverse complement strand
ATAAGTTTTATTCAATCTTAAATGATATCATTAGTAAACATGTTCCTCTAAAAAGTAGTTATGGCCGACGTTTTCCACGTGGTTTTCTCAAACAACTGTAAAAGTGATAAAAGAGAAAAATAAATATCATAATAAATGGAAAAAATACCGTAATGCTGTAGATCATTTAATTTTTAGCTTATTGCGTGGTCGTTCCAAATTTTTAATTTTTATGGATTACAAAAATATTTGGATAATATTCAGAGCAATATGGCTGAAAATTCCAAACTTCTTTGGGAATTCGCTAGAAATAGAAGGCGTTCGGTCTGTTTACCCAACATTATGAAATACGGTAATGAGCAAGCTACTGACACTGGTTCAATTTGCAAGTTATTTAACAGTTATTTCAGCTCTGTTTTTGTCAACGGTCAAATATCAGGTAATCTCGCTAGGAAGTCGACGACAGCGTCGTTTTCCGTCTGTTCAGCCCACATTTGTTAACTCCTACGTGCTCTTGACGTCCGTAAGGATGCGGGTCCTGATGGGGTTCGTGCACTTTTTCTTCGAAACTGTGGGGAGCTTGCGCTACCCCTCCAAATTATTTACAATCTTTCCTTGAGTACCGCTTCTTTTTCTTCTATTTGGAAAAGATCTCATATTATTACAATTTTTAAATCTGGTACTGAACAGTTGGTGAACAACTATCGCCCCATTTCAATGTTGTCGATTTTATCAAAAGTTCTTGAATCAATTGTATATGATTTTTTATACAATATTGTTCTCACAACCATCTCTTATAATACCTCAACAACATGTTCGCGTAGTGAGTACCCCTGCCCTTCTTGCTGGCTAATCGGCTCGAAGTTGCCTTGAGGACGACATACGCGATGTTACAGAAGGGCGCGTTCCTCGCGCGCTATGGTCGTGCAGGGCCATCCCGCTCGCGGCTAAGGACGCGTACGTTTTACCTCAGTCCAGTTGATTAGCCAACAACGATCGCTCGAGACGACGCCCGATCTCATGGAAGGATACACCCGCCATGTGCATTCCCAGAAACATTCTTCACTCAAACTCGCCTAAGTAGCGCGATGGGTCCGCCATTATCCAACGAATACAACTACATACTGGACCCTCGCACAACACTAAGAACGACTCGCTTCTCCTGCCGTCTTGGGTCTCTATGGCGACGGAATTTTTCACCTATCGGAGTCAAAAGTCGAAGCTCGCTGCATAGACTCGTCTGTAGGAAAACTTGATGTTCCGCAAATGTTATGGATGTATCTTCACGCGTTCAGATCATACAAGGTGTGCTCGTCAATTATTACCAACAGTATAACTGTTTAATTTAATTGTAAATATCTTGATGTTTGAAATATTACCGTATAAATTATGCTGGAAATGTATTTACATAATGTACAATTTTTAGTACATTCGAGTCGACATCTTTATAGTTCTCTTTGTGTTCACAGGTGAGCTGCATACTGACTAACATCACTGCCTAAAACTAGACAGAGTATTAAACATTCATATTCGTATGTATATGAAACTCATACATTTTTGTGTATCATTCCAATTTTATGGAATCAACTYTTGTCATATTTAATTCGGTAGTCTTTATTTTTTTTATTTCTCTTTTTGTTGTAGTCCATTCAGCTTTACTTTTATCCTAACACGAATCAATTTCGAAAATATTAAATGATTATTAACTTTTGCTCTAGAAATTTTGTGGCTAGATCCTGAATAATTTGTTAAAAATAGTTATTAAACCAGATTTAGAAGAATTGTATACAAATATGTATATATGTACAGGGTTCGGCAGTGATTAAAAACTTATTATTATTTCGTAAAGAATGAATGTTTTTATTAATTGATGATCTAAATATAAAGTACAAGAACGGCCATTTGGCGTGCAATAAACAAAAAAATATTTTTTAAACACTACGTTTGTCAAATGTCCTCAATGGAAATTGATGCAGTCGCATAGTCGGGCCTGAAAGTTTCGCATGACCTCATGCAGCATATTGACGGGTATTGCTCCAACTTCGTCTCGAATGCGTTGCTTGAGGGCTTGAATAGTTCTGGGTGGATTGACCTGGAACACTTTTGTTTTTAGGAAGCCCCATAAAAAGAAGTCGCACACCGTTAAATCGGGAGAGCGAGGAGGCCAAGTGATATCCC
The DNA here is from genome assembly GCA_004785975.1 of Popillia japonica. Classification (NCBI taxonomy): domain Eukaryota; kingdom Metazoa; phylum Arthropoda; class Insecta; order Coleoptera; family Scarabaeidae; genus Popillia; species Popillia japonica. The sequence goes on along the minus strand of SMLS01063009.1, from coordinate 18,598 downwards.
CATTGCGAAAAATGACGTTGCCCGGGAACAAAGCTTTCACACCATCCATTGAAATTCATGCGGTGTGGCTTGTTTCTCCGCTTGGCTTGGAAAAGTGTGTTTCCATTTATTGGGAAACGGGCAAGTTGTTTCAACGTATTGTTGAGAATTAACGGTCAACGCGTTTCCTTCCATATTCTCAAAAAAAAAAAAAATGCGAACCTATTATTCCATTTGTAGACATCGCGCAGCACACTTAACTTTTTCCGGATGAATAGGCGTTTGATGGAGTGAAAGAGGATTTCAATATGTGAAATTTTGTTTATTGACAAAACCAGATAGGTGGAAGTGCGCCTCATGGCTCATCCACAAGTTGCTCACTTGGTCGTCATTTCCTTCGAGCCTCATCAGCATATCCTCGCAAAAACGAATACGTTGCTCATTGCCGCCCGGTTGGAGAGATTGTACAATCTGCGTTTTGTACGGGTGAAAATGCAGATCGTTGTGGAGAATGCTTCTTACCGATCTGTCATTGATTCCTACCTGTGCAGCATGACGTACGGCGGATAGCTCTGGATTTCTTAGCACCGCCTGTCGAACAACTTCGATATTGTTATGTGTTCGAACTGCACTTCTACTCCCACCTCTTTTTTTAGTAGTCGATCCAGTTTCCTCCAAGATATTAAGCCACGTTCTAATCGCGTTATCCGACGGAAGGGGCTGGTTGCGCGATATATTGAAATGCCGTCGAAAAACGCAACGCGTTTGAATAAAACTCATTATTCTTATAGTAAATTTTTACTGCGAAGCCGCGTTGCTCACCCGTCCAACGGTTCATTGTCAGCTGTCAACTAAAATGTAGGCCACAAATCATATACAAACTAGATAAGTAACAAGATACACATGATACTAAGAAAGTTTTACTTTTTGCACAACCGCAAGTGGAGCTGTACGCATTGGTGGTTACCCCGGTTTTGTGTTTTTTTTATACATTTAGTACAATTTAGTATAGTGTGGTATAGTAGTGTCAGTAGTGTCACCAAGTGTCATAGTAGTGTACAGTGTAATTAAACGTGAAAAACAATTATATATTCTGTGTGAAGCAAATCGATTACTAGGATAACATTTCACCTAAGTTCTTTTTATTGCAAAGTTTATTACATAGAGAATCATGGTTCTAAAGAAGTACTGTCTGTGTGTACCTAAATGTGACGATGCGGTATCGATAAGGCATCGTTTTCCACTGAAAGAAGACGATGTTTTTAATGTTTGGCTGGAAAGGATAAAGCATCCTCGATTTCCTATATTAACTAAGCAGTAGATATACAACACATATGTTGTCTGTCATCGTCACTTTGAACCTGATTGCTTTATAAGTCGATCCAAGAAATTACGTAAACGATGCTTACCTACTCTGTTTTTGCCTGGTAATCTTATTTTCCTGATACTTCTTCCACTTTTATAGATCAATTACAACGCCATAATTCGAATAACGATCAAATTTATTCCAAAACCTTTACAATATAATTTTATTTCATTCTTCAGTTTTCGTTATTACTTCGTCAGTTGCAACGAAAACCAAATTATATTGTAAAGGTTTTGGTAATTTGTATCACCATTGTGATAGGCCTAAGTCTGCAGACGTTGGTCAAGACGGTATAGGACACTGTTTTTGTTTATTTCAAACATGTAGTAATACCAATAAATATATTTAAATAAATGTGTAAACATGTTTTTTATTTAAAATGCCAGCAGCAGTATGAAAGATACATTACCAATAATTTTTTTTCATAATTAAACCAATGTGTTTGAAAATGCAATAATGCAATGCTATGTTCAAATTTGCCGCTCGAATAATATAGTTCCTTGCACACTCACGATTGGAGCTGTACACAATATTCCTAGCTAGTATACACAATTACTTAAATTTCTATTGACTTGACGATTACTACATTTATTAAAATTTTGGTATACAAAATTATTACGAGAACACTAGATTATTAATGGATATTTCTCTCAATTCCGTTAAATTTGAAAATAATATTATAATCATTTGTTTAACATTAAATCATGAAGTTAGAAAACTGACGCCATCGCAAGTGTTCCACGTTATCATAAGAAGTTTCTCATTGTGGTACATCTTTCATTATCTTCTCACTATACGCTAGATATGATATATTTTCCTAAGCATAATATGCTCAGTTTAAATATAGAAAGATATTTTATGACAATTCAACATCTTTGCTTACTGAGAATCGTAGAACAAAGCGTCTTTCAAACACACCTACCTGAAGACTACACTACATAAGACGATATTATTAGTAGCTTCAAGCAAATATTACTCGCTTGCTTGTACCCCTTTAATATTTCCGCAATTGCATAGCTTGTATTTTTCCCCCTTCCAAGTATTTGCACGAAAACAACTGTTTTTCTGCGTCCTTTTAGCTAGAGCAATCTGTAGTAATATAACTGCTTGAGTTTCTCTCATTCGACCGTAGATTGCTTGGTGATATTCTTAAATCTTTAAACACGTACTCTTTATATTAACGTTTCTCTCGCCTTTTGTTACAGTTTCATTCTTCGATAATTGAAGGAATAGCAGAACTAAATGCATTTCCTGTAGAGTGTTTAAATGCACTTCAAATAATTTGTTCAGTAACGTTGCAAATGTTGTTCATTTTTTAAACAACAAAACTCGGTGTATCACGTACACATCTAAATAAAAGCACTAGCTCGGTGGTGAACCTTGGATTTGATAATACAATTTACGAATGCTTTGTAGATGCATATGTTGAGAGTATTGTTTGGTTACATTATAAAATGACAAACCTTTTTCTTTTCAAATGCATTTTGGTTTTATATTTGACGTTCTGAATTCTACATCAGAATTGTAAATATATTTAATACGAAATTAGAATAATATTGTATTTGACGCAATACAGGTTCTGAAATAATTACCCAAAATTTTAAATCTATATATGCATCATTTTTTAGAAGTAAAGTTTGTAATAGCCAGTAGCTGTCATTTCGCATATTTACAAAAAAGAAAATGTTTCAAATCTTACTTTTCATTACTTATCTTATACTTTTTTCATCAAATATCTGTCCAACGGAATCTGTATATACTGCAATGTATATCTTTCCACTTTTAATAAAATTGTTAGTTTTTCAATTTCTAGCAATATCTTTCAAAATACAATGCAAACGAAAATTAATACTCAATATTATGCCATAAAATGCTCAAAATTAATGCCATAAAAATATACTGGATTAAGTCGTGTCAGTGTGGTCAAATTCATTTTTAAATCAAGGTTTAATCCACATTTCCTACGGATTAGTATAATAACATCAAGTCAGTTCGTTCAGCTTTAATTTATTTTACTGTTCCATTTCCTCTTGTAAAATATTGTTACATTTATCTTACGTTTAATTTGACGTCTATTTCTACAAAGTGAAACCAACAAACTACGTTAAATGCGGAAGTAAACATCTTCCTCATAGTGAAACTATATCTTTTGTAGAATATTCGCAATAGTACCCGGAATCCGCTATAATTTAATTAAATTTGTTCCATCTTGTTTCATTAGGAATTGTTACGGTATCCGCTTCAAAATATTTAATATCACTGCAACAAGAACCTAAATATAAACATACCGCACTATTAGCAGCATAGATCGCAATCTCTTTCAACAATTAGTATTATGCGACCTATACGTTAAGTAATACTCCTATTTAACTGAGGTGGACAGCTGTTTTGTTAGATACAAGTAGCCACTGCCACAATTGCTATATTGTATAAGCCTTGTTACGAACTAAAATCAAAACTATGTTGGAGTACATGAGCAAGTTAATTCGGGTCTGGATAGCTGGCTCTAACTTTATGTGTACCTAGAATATACATTTATAGGACGTTTATTTGACATGTTACGCAGAATTGACTTTAAATTGCCAACTTCAAGATCAACATTTAACGTATGTATATACATATGTAAGTAGCTGTACATGTAGCAGTACTATAGATCGTCTCAACTTCCGTTTGCAGCACATGTCTTATGGGAATTCGATACACGGTTGCCAAATCGTCCAGTCAGCTAGACTTTGTATTTTCCGGTTCATTATTTCAAATTTCATACAATCAAATAATAATAATAGTATTAAACGTTTTCAATGGTACATATATAACTGTTTGTTTCGACAATTTAGTGTAGTCGTCGAGTAAAAGCGGAGTTCTTAGTAAAAAGTCGAATCGTATTCTAAAATGCATTATAATAATCACACACCAGATGATATCGAAGGCTTAATAGTAGCCACTTCAGATATTTATGAATGCATGTTTGCAACGTACATACATATAATTATTTATTTAAGAACCAGTGAAAAAACGCATACTTTTATTAAGTTTTACTCATTATTAAGTACTGTTATTTATATTTTGGATGGTCTATTTATGGAGCTATAATACAATTTATTGAATTAAAAAACGATATAGGTAATACTTAACCAATAATAGTTGCAAAGACAACTGAAATTTCACAAATACTTATGTAATAGGTACAATAATATTTAGGAAAAAAAATATCAATCACACAATCTAGTCGAGGAAGTCGAGGAATCGGTTTGATCTTCCGAAGATGAATTTGTTGCACGAATAATAAATTTTTCAATGTTATCTTGGATATTGTCTTCTATTCACATTTTCTTTTTAAGATTTTTTATATGTCAACAGTCAGAAGTAAATTGTACCTTCTTTTCTAAATTTCTTGACTTCTCGTAAGTATTTATGCCTCCACCGAATAATGTCGTTATCTCCTTCGATGAGTATGCTTTTCCATTTTATTTTTTAAAATTCGAAACCTATATTGTGTAACAGTCTATCTATCATCATTAGCATAGACAACAGCAAGAATTGCATTTAATATATGTAGGTGTATGTATGGATTATTACAATTATACTAATAAATTTTTTTTAATGACAACCCTGTTAAAAATAAAATTTGATTTTATTGGAAAAATGTGACTTTTCTCGAGAAAACTGTTATGCAAGTTAGTTTTTTGTAGATCATCATTCAAGTGGTGGGTACATCTTTCAAAAACTAAAAAAAATGAGAGTTGTCATTTAAAAAAAATGGTGATAACGTCATCGCGAAAAAACAAATAATGTTGCAACTAAAATTTGTACGCCAAAAGCTGTCATTCAAGAAAATAAAATTGACCTGTCCAAGATTTTCTCTTATTAATTTGCATTAATTAAATAAGAGCTTGGTTCCAAACTTTATCATCACACTGTATATTGGTCGCAAGCTGATTTTGTACCATATAGTTTGAGGTAATCATATTTTATCAATATGTTAATGAATCCTTAGCCTTTTATTTATTATTTATGCCGAATAACTAACCTAACTTTATAATGGAAAAATAGAAATATTTTGTAAAGAAATACTCTCCAAGATATTACAAGGTTAGACTCTAGGTAGAGTGCGTTTAAAACCAAAATTTACAAGAGTATGTTTTTGTTGAAATTAAGGCCAACATCACATATGTATTTCTAGCATGCTTTTATAATATTTAGTTCTCCTCAAAGTGTGATAAGATGCTTAAAATAGCAAACAAGGCCTCAAAATTTGATGCATGTAATAGCTAAGATTTACCTGTAATGCAGCCATTAATATAAGCGACTTAATTTAAAAGGTTTTAGTAATTTTTAGACCTTTCTGGGTATTTATATTTCACAATAGATTTTATTGGTATTGTTTTACGCCCATACAAATTTGTTCGAAACATGTACAGTTGAATTTTTGGATCTTGTCCGTTACGTCATAAGTAATGTCAGGATGAATCAAATCATTGACAAATTGTGGCGGCATCTATGTTCAATCAACAAAACTAACACTTACTCGTAAATCCACTAAAAAGGTTTGTATTGAATATAGTTTTGAAAATACCATAGAAAAATAATATGTTTCCAAGATTAAAGTATCTCACACAAATTATCAGTCTGTATCGTTTTATTAATATTTACGCCGCACTATATTATATACAAAAAATTAAATAAAACAAAACGAAAAGTCCTATAAGCCAAAATACCTTCAAACGTATTGAGCGCAGAGTAGATACGTTGTAAATATGAATGCAGCAATTACTGTAAATTCGAATTTTACTTTCTACCTGTTTATACCGCTTGCTATAGGTATACCCCTTCGCACCCCTTTCTCAACATTTGTCATTATGTCACGACCGTGCTACCTCATTTTGTATATTGCCGTCTTCTTTCATCGCGTAGTATGATCGACAACTGATACTATTAGTTCCCTCTGTTATCCAATTTATTTGTAAATATACTGGTAAACACACACGCACACACCCGACGTTAGTTTAGGGTGTACTCGCCAGGAGTGAAAATAGAGCCTTAACACAATTGACACAATGTAATAGAAACTTATTTTATATATATTACGATATTACCGACTAATTTTGAAGAGTGCCCTCTAGAGACCAATAGATCAACCTGAATGAAGCTGAGTATCACGAAACGATATATCTCCACCTTGCTATCTATCTATCTTCATCACACTTCTATATAGCCAATACGAATAGTATCTAGGCGTATGTCTTCTTAACGCAACGACTCATATATCTTATTTACATTTCTTTCTAACGTACATTAAATATCGGCGATTAATGTTTTACGTACATCTTTGCTAAACTACATTGTTAATGACGTAACGGACAAGATCCAAGAATTCGACTGTATGTACCTATTTACATCGTTAACTGCCAAAGTGCAGGTAGAACAATCGGTGTAGTATTTATCACTAACTATTCTTGTAATTTATGTCACTACTTCTGAATTTATTAATAATTATTATGTTATGCGTATTTAAATTATATACCTATATGTATGTTGCCACACATTGTCGAAAATTGATCACGTATACGCCCAGAAGTAATGAAACTTTCTAGGCAATAGTGCAATATAAGTTGCATATTGGTATCTTGCCGTACTACTGACCGGATCATGTTCAAATTTCTTTTAAATAAAGAAATTACTTTTATTTTGTTCTCCCGGAAGGTATTTTTCAAGGAATGAAATATTATATATCTGAATTCATCGTGTCTCTTTCTTGAATAAAAGAAGTCTGCCATATTAGATTAGCAACACAGACCATGTGTGTACCTTAAAGTTGCACTTTCAGTTTAATCGCTACTTGGAACATTCTTATCCTGTGTTTAGGAAGAGCCATTCTAATATTTGCTTCTAAAATAATCCACTAAAACACAGTTTCACTTTAAATAGTTTTAATTAGCAAAACATTTTAATAATATCGATCTTTGTCACCCCAAAATTTTATATAGAAGATATTTCATAAGCTTAGGTTACATCGGAAGCGCGTATCAACTTCCGTTTAATAAGGGTACCTGTCTTTTAATTGGATTGTAATTTGTCTTGACTGTACATTGTCACTACATCTCATACTTGTGTAGCAAATTGTTCATATTTCCATAGATTGTTTAATAATCAAATTTGTTAAAATAAATTTAAAATTGTCTAGTTCTTCGTACTGTTTGATATTTGATTACGAGTTCTTTAAAAAAAGGACAGTATATAGACTTGTAGGACAATAGCTTATGCAGTTGTATCAAATAAGGACACATTATCGAAATATTAAATTTAAACAAAGCACCTGTGCTCTATGGAGACAATCGAAAAATATGACTCAATGAAATTATGTGCATAATATAGATTATTTTACACAAACAAATATAAACCAATCAGATTCACGTATTATTGAAGCAACTCGAAATTACAGCGGTAATTTATCGATAATTTTCATAGTAGAATAACTAGGCCACAGACTACTCCAGACCGGTAACTAAGGTTGCAAGTTAATCCAGAAAATTCTATCATTATTTGATACACAAAGGTATCTGCCCAACTCTCTCATATTCTGAGCCAGCAGAGCCAGGTGGCGCTACTGACGTGACTGTTCGCGCATGCGAAAAATTTGTAATTTCTCTTTAAAAAAAAGGATAACAACATATTTTATGTTTGTAACATTTTTGTTGTTTATGCGTTTCCTTAACTACCCAATAAATATGTCAAGTTAATGTATTTGTCATAGTATTCGTATTGATTCGTACCATTTGTACTAGTAAAAGGAAAATAACCCGTTATTAGCTAAAAAAGGCTGCATTTCATTATTCACAACATAAGTTAAGAATAATTTACGACCTTTTGGTCAGAAAGTCAATCAAGTAAGACAGAAATGGGATGCAAATCCTGAAATAGAAATATCTGTGGATAATGGCGAAAAGAATATAGAACGTTAAAGGAAATCAACACTTGAACAGAGGTTGATGATTGCCCGGAACACAAAGAAATTGTTAGAAGTAAATGGGTATTAATCATAAAGAAAAATTTAGAAGGAATAAATCAATATGAAGCTCGTTTAGTAACAAGAGGATTTGAACAGATTGATGCAGATTTTGACATATACGCGCCTGCAGCAAGATTAATAAACACATTTAGCATTTTTATGGCAATAGCCAACAAAATGAAATTACCCGTTATCAGTTCCACGTAACTGGAGGTTTTTGTATGGAGACAGACACAAGAAACGGTATATATGAAATTGCCGGACGATAAACTATGTAAGTTAAATCGTTAAATTTATGGAGTAATTTATTATTTCTGATTCAAAAAGAGTTTGATATATTTGAGTTTTTATTGTGGTTCTTAATCCTATATAAAATTATATGTCTGTAATTGTGCGTTTATAGGTCTATCATTAAAATGTTACAATCTTCCAATTTTTGTTTTATTCACAGATTACTCTTGTTAGTATTGGGGTACTATTTTATGTAATATGAAAGTTAAAAAATTCCAATTGATTTTATTACAGCAGACAGCTGCAAAATCTAGTATTTTAATAGGATCAATTGATGTGTAATAAATATATGTGCGAACTAGAGAATGAGAATGAGAGAAAGAACGAAAATATTACTTGTCCTTCTCAAAAATATCGGATTAATTTTTATCGCTTAGTTACCGGTCTGTAAGTAGTCTGTGACTAGGCGTTGTTATGGAAATGCGGTTAATAAGGATAGACATTTCTATAGTTCTAGTCTAATTTATACATGAATTCATAAATAAAGAGTTTAGATAAATTTCATTTTGTATTACGTAAAATAATCTAATCAAATACCATACGAGCTTTGAGTTAAAATCGATAATTTCACTCATACTTCCTGCATAACGACTTCGACTCGTGTCACTTTGACAATTAAACCACTCCAGCCCTACGGGCTGTCGTAATTTAAATGCTTGTCAAACTGACACTCGTCTTCGTCGCTACGCATTCGTGAAATTATCGATAAATTCAAAGCTCTTATGGTATTACTACAGATAATATACAAAAGAAAAATGTATACTTATTGTTCGTAATACATATGTCATCGGACAAAGCGATTCTCTGTGTCGTGATTTTAAGAACTTTTAAAGGACGTTTGCTTCTTTTAAACGTTTGCATTTATTACTTCATATACGGGCTCTCCCATGACATGACTATCAAAACCCAAGGATGTGTTATTGAGGCAATTTCAAGTCAAAAGTGTCTAATCAACATATGACCAAAACTCTGTCGTAACTGACCTACAAGCATTTGAAGTTTTAGATAACCCCACTAATACAAGCAATAATTAATTTAAAAAGAAGTCCCTTTATTAATTTAGTTGTTCAAAATGCTCACTTAATTGTTGTATACATAGTCTAGCTCTTCTTAGAATTGAAGTGGTAGCTCTGCTAATAATCTCAGGATCAGCATGGGTAGTTTCTACGACGTCCAGAATTCTAGCAACAAGTTGCTTCCTAGTTTCAACATTTTGTGTATAAACCAAATCTTTCAGCCTTTCCCTACAAAGTAATCAACTTAATCAACTGGCCTAGCGACCTTGGTGGCCAGGCAACTGCTGAACCTCCTCCAATCCACCTGTTTGTATAATTTTGATTAAGAAAATCTGTTACTTCTCTTGTATGTATGGAGGTGCGCCGTCGCGTCGTCTTACATTAAGAGGGACATCATCTAGTAAACCTGGAAGGTCATGTTCTGAGAAACGTAAATAACGAATTCCCGTGAGATGTTCTTCCAGTATAAACGGACTGATGAGACCGTCGTCAATAACACCACACCAAACATTCACCGAAAATCTATCTTGAAAATGGGATTCTCTGACTTGCCGTGGGTTTTCGAGTTCCCAACAGTGTAAATGCCTGGTGTTATTCATACTGTTTCTGTTGAAGGGGGCTTCGTCACTAAACAATATGTTCCGACAAAACCTTCGATTTCTCAATAACCAGCGACTAATATCAAACCTTCATGCGTAGTCGGCAGGTTTTAAAGCTTGAACAATTAAGTCGTGGTACGCGTACAAACGAAATTGTGTAGGGTTCTTCATACTCACATGTGACTGCGGCTCGTGCACTTTTATTACACAATTCATAAATAAAGTGAATATCAGCGTATTCTTCATTCGAAAAGGTTAACATACTTTTAGAAGTATTTTAATGTTATACAAGACAACGACTGGCTAAATTAACTCATGTGACAATGAATAATTAATGATGAGTCAGTACCACACCAACTTATTAAAGTAGGTACCTATCTATGTGCATCTGTACATACATAGGTAGTTACATATTATTAAAATACATTTAAACATCATAGTACGTTGTTCAATTTCGCTCTTATGCATATTCTTTTGGACGGACAACTCCCTTAAACTGACACTGCTTCAGGATCCCGTAAGTATCCGCCCAAGAGAGGTTTTACTGTATATGTAGGTTCTCCAATAAATCGCAATATAGTATCACATACTGTAGTTAAGTTAGGTTATTAAAACAATAAAAACATTCCTATATTGTACAAAACAACGGAAGGGTCTCCATTTCAAAATTGTATTTATTGTATTTACTTCCTAATAGTTATCATAGTTGCATTTCACTGAACTCTGTGACCAACATTGTTTTTCAGATATCTCTAAATGTAGAAAAAATTAATTCTTTCCTAAAAAAATGTTGGTTGCTGAACTTACGCAAGCAAGAATTGAACGGGTTATATACTGAAAATTATAGTTCTAGTAGTTTAGTTTACAATAAATAGAATACATTTGAATCATGTCTGGTTGTAAGAATCTATCTTTCTATTACCTTATTGGCTATTAATCTTGTTGCAAACCCTTTAGCGTTATAAAAATCAGGAATTATTAGATCTGGTAATCAAGTATGTTGACATTTTGTAACAATAAAATGGTCTTCAATATTTTCAATTCAAGTCTTCAATAATTTCATACCGCTATACACATGCACAGTAATGGGACCATAATTTCGAATTGTCATTATAGATATACCTATCTTAAATGATGGTATCTAATTCAACCTCTCTTTATTTCCAGTCAGCATTTAAATCATTTTATTGGAAAACTGTATCTTCGAATCTACTGTAACTATCGAAATGTCGATTGAGTAATCCTTTTTTGTGAATTTAAACTCGTCAATTCAAATATTTTTGAAGACTAGGAATAGTATCGTATTTTCTTCGTTATTATGTACAACTTAACTTGTGCTTGTTTTGGATTAATAGAATAACAAATAAATAAAGTTAATATTGACTAGGGTTTTCTTTACACAATACACATTTAGTAGTTTTAATAATTTAATATAGAATAAAAGAAAATCTCACAAAACACATTACACATTATATACAAAGATTGTGTGTAGGTATATGCCATAACAAAAACTATATTTCATCTCCTGCATTATTATTGGTTTAACAGTTCGAATTTATGGTGCGTAATTTGAATATGTATAGGTAATCCTAACATCCGGCCCTTCCTGAAAGAGGTTGGTCCCCAAGATCTACATGTATGACAACAACATAATTTAGCTATTATCTACTTAGTACATAAATACATAGTTCTGAATAAAAAATATTAAACATTTAAACAAGGTATGTACTCTCATTGAATATTACGTCTAAATTATGTCTAAATTATAGTCTTTTAAATACTTTGGTCTTCCAGGAATTTCTTTAGTCTCCCTTTTGTGCTTCATCGTAGATAGGTGATTCATCTCCTTTATATTTTCATTTGAATGTTGAATAGGTGAAGCTATGCTTCGTCCGAAAAAAAAGTTAAATCCAAAGTGTTGTTATTTAAATTATTCAAAAATCACTGACAGTATTCTATTCGGACAGGAAAATCTCGAGGGAATAGCTCTTGAACGACGTTAATCTTATACAGATAAAGATTTAAATTTTCTTTTAAAATTTTTTGACAAGTTCCATATGAAAGGTCTATATCTTGGGCTAATCTGTGAAGAGATTTTTTGGGAGACTGTTCCATTCTTTCTGCAACATCTGCCACAATCTCAGCAGTTCTTTTTTTGAGCGCACCACTACCAGCTTTCCTACCTACAGTTCCAACATTACGAAATTTCGCCACACATGTGTAAATTTCTTGGACTAATTTTTGATAATCCGCAGGAAAATTAGGGAAAGCATTTTGAAAATCATTGATGCAGTACGGTACTGAATATGTCCATTCACCATTCTCTTGTCGTTCGGCGTTTTTAAAATAACTTTCAGTAAGAAAAATCTGATGTTCTAAATCAAACATTTTGAAACGTCACTTTGACAATTCAAATTGTAAATTAGTACTTCTATACCAACTTAATTTAAATTTCACAAACTGCTCTAATTTAGAATTTAAATGATCGCGCGGTATATGTATTTGTATGATCTTTATTTACTTATTTCATTTTCCTGATATGATTATAAATTTACGTTTCAAAATATCTTAAATTGTCCACTATATTGTAAAGATAATTCTATATAAATATCACTGAATTTCTTTGTCTGTAGATAATTTTGTTGATAGGCATGGCTAGTTATTTAATTATTATTTGACCCGAAGTAAATGTCAATTTTTTTCCACTGATGAAGTTATAACGAAAACCATATTATATTGTAAAGATTTTGGAATAAATTTGGTCTTTATTCGAATTGAAGTGTTGTAATTGATCTATAAAAGTGGAAAAAATAACAGCAAAATAAGATAAGGAAAATTCACAGAAAATCCTAATCATTCATTTCCCGCTATCTTGGAAATACAGCTAATGATCCTTGTAAAACACATCTACTCAATTTAAAACAAACAGAATGACCAGCAGTAAACATTTTTCATCCAATCGCAGTAGCAGTAAACACGCATTTGTCCATCGAAACTGAAATAAAAAGAACGGGAAAAGGTTTTCGTGACATAATTCGAGAGATGTAATAAAGCCATTTGTTCCTTCCTTATCTCTAAGGGGCAATCTTTCAATACACAGTGTTCACAAAGATCTAACCCTTGGGGACGGTACCCTACTTCAAGTGGAAAAAGCTTTTAAAAGCTGTTTCTCCATCGGTATTATTGTTCACGCACCATGGAAGTTTGCCTTTTAAATTTGGATAGAAATTCTTGTGAAAACTATATCATTTCTCTATTATTTATTTGCATTCCCGTACAAACGACTTTTTCAGTTTTAGTAAGTACCCTAATATATAAAATTAATCGATTCTATAATTGACCGAAATGAAAAACTTTTTTTCGCTAATTTAGATTAAACCTCGTTGGCATAAAAGTTTTTTAAAATAATAAGTCCAAACATTTATATAAATATAATTATAATTTGTTTATGGTTAATAACATATTAAAAAAGCTTAGGAACATATTCGTTTACCGTTTTGCTATATTGACTATCTCCATTAGTAATATTCTATAGCATTGAATGTTTGTTTTGTGATAGGTACATACATGCATACAATATTATAACAGTGCGCGTTTAACATGTTGTCGTTGTCCTCGCAACTATGTTTAGATGGTTTCGAAATATCGAAGCATTCGTATTGTAATTAAACAAAATAATGTATTGGACAAATTGTACTGCAACATACACTATAATACATACTTATATTTATATATGTACACTCATGGAAAGTAAAGATTGGACACTTTCAATACGTTCAATACGTATATGGTAACTGTTCAATCTTTACTTTCCATGAGTGTACATGTACTGCAATAAATTGCAGTAGGTATATGTATACTCTGTTGTAAAAGTAATGTTCGCCTATGATTAACAAGGCCACGTTTCCTATAATCCGACACAATTTTTAGTTCGTGAATATCTGATAGTGGCTGTTTGAAATATAATAGTCGACTAAACTTTGTGCTTCAGTTTTGTATTGCCAGCTATAACGCGTTATCGTCGCAAGGTAGACATTACTTCTAAATCAAACTGTACATATGTATGTATGTATGTCTACACTGCAAAGTAAATACGAAATATCCATTTGTACAGTATAAAAAAACTATTGTTTTAAACTTAAAACCCGTACCAAATATAACCCATTAAATGTATGATGTAATGACATCATGTTTTGGCATACCTTGTCTGGTGGCTTTATACATGGAGCGGCTAAAAATTATTCAACAGGTTCCAATATCTGCTTGGATATAATCGGAGCAATGATTATAACGCCAACCAGTGCTACGCCACTCTGCTAGTAGAGGTTGATACATTATCAGCAGGACTCAGACTGCAACTATTGCAACAAGTAGGATTAACCCGCAAACTTTCCAATTCCTAACTTCACCTCCTGTCATATCGTAATAGTGGCGGATAGGATAAAAAAACTTTCTTCTATAGAATCTTCTGAAATTGGTAAGTGTGAATGAATATAGATATAAAAGTGGATTAACTTCTAAGACTGCTGTTGTAGAAATGTATAGAGTTAGTAGACTTGCACGAAATGGTTTCAATGTACCTTTTAGAAGACCGAAACCAGCTTGTACGTTAGCTGTGAAATTATTAAAAAATTAAAGCAATGTTAAGGCAAAAACGTGTTAAAAATTAGGAGGATGCTACCTCATATGTATACTATGCCGTTGTTGTGTATCCAGTAGTACTAAAAAGCTAGGAAGTAATTTATTAGATAACGTCTTCCTATAATATAATTATCTAATACTAATTTCTGAAAATAACGTTTTGGGATAGAAAATAAAACAAAACACCGCAATATTGTGGACATACTTACTATTTTCTTAAAATCAAGTTCATTCTGTCAGAGTAAACATTTTGAATGTAATTCCTGTAGTTAGTAGCCCCTCACATTCCATATAAATTATTTTCGAATGATTCTTCTATAAATTGTCATATTCCAATATTAATACCATATTATTAACTAGAAGCGGGATAATTCTAAGAATGCCTTGATTACATCATAATGACTATCATTGAGAGAAACCTGATGTTTTGAAAATCGGCAATGTTACACCATATATTTGCCATAACGGTACAAACTATTAATCCATGAAAGGTAAGTTGTACCAGCCGTGCGTACGTGTAATTAGTTCAACGCTTAATAGTTACACGCTCATCAAATATGCAGAATCTTTCGTGAGCTAACATATTGGAGGCAATAGCACCTACCTACATAAGTGACTGATTGTGAGTTCGCCGTCCGGGCATCTCAAATTCCTTCGTATGTATTTCGCTGCAGGTTGCAGTGGATATAGTAAGTTAGCGGTATCTGACACCACTACATGAGAAGAGCGTTCAAGTTTTATCCGATAACCTCAAGTCACTATTCGTATAGGGACTACAATCGCAAACTCGCTCCAACCTTGCGAAACGTTTCGCCGCTCGTATGCACAACGTTCATTGAAGGCAAATATGTATAAACGACCTCGCCGTTTAGTATGTTGATACAAAACACTTTGTAAACTGAAACTGATTTTCGACAAACAGTCTTTATGCTAGCTTTAATGGTGATGCAAAATTAGGACAGCGTTGAGAATTAACAAACTTTTGGCTAAGTATGGTGCTTTAATCATATGTGCAATGCTAACAACTTAGAGTTATATATAGGACATCAATGTTTTTGCTATTATGCAATAGCTTACAGTGTTATTGAAGCGTTTATCAAATTTATATTTAATTTATTTAATTATTAAAATTTCGAATGCTCTGACACTGTTGTGTGTAGAGCCGTAAAATTAATCTAGGATTTTCATCCTAGATTTCAGTAGAAACAGATTACTGAAGTGTTGATGTCGACTACGACTGACAGCAATACATTCACACAAAATTTGTTCTGCCATCCTCTACATTGTTTTGACATTTTGGCAGATTTGATCTTCAGCTTTCTTGCTGAGCTTGTATAGATCGCACTTCAGGGCAGCATAACCTGTCAAAAATACCGCCAGTGGTCCAAGGTACCATTTCCTGAAATATATGTATGCAGTTCTATCTTCTGATAAAAGTGCCTTCGTCTGCTTTTGTCCTGGCGTGTTCTGCCAGTGGATGATCTTTCTATTGCCCTCCCATTTATGTAGTGCTTGTTTTAGACGCTTCCTTTGCAGATCACAACACGAATCAGGTCCAATAAATGACATTTTTGCTTCTTCTTTGGCACGCTTGTCTGTCTTTTCGTTCTCTTCAATCCGTTGGTGATTTCGCATCCATTGGTGGAAGAGTAATGTTGTTATTGTGCCCCCATTATCTTGAACTGCGTATACACTAATACAACAAAGCGGACTCCTATATGTCGGCATTAACAGCTTTCTACACTGCTTGACTGCCAGTAAATATACTTATGGTTGCGTCTCCTATCTCTATCTCTTTCGGTGGTTCTCTTTGTGGTTGATATCTTTTATATAAAAGATGTCGTCTAAGGGAAGAGATTGGAGGAGGGAGGGAGAGGGGAGCTTAGAAGAAAATCTACAAGCTTCCGTTTATAAATTAGGGTTGGAAAACTATTTTCATGCAAGATAACGACCCTAGACATAAAAGCAGGGGCGCTATGCAACACTTTGCCGATGCAGATGTTCAGTTGTTATACTGGCCACCCCAGTCACCCGACCTAAACCTTCTGGAACATCTTTGGGTGATTCTTGATGACAAAAGTCCAGAGACTTCTAGAAAAAAACCGCGATACGTTCTTAACTGAGCTCAGAAACCAATGGGAGCTGTAGCCACGTGGTGTATTAGAAAACTTAGTGAATAGCATTCCGCAATGGCTACGTGCTGTGGTGGAACACAATGGAGGAAACACAAAATATTAAATACACTTTATTTATGCCGATAGAAGTTAACTATAATATTTATTTTTTTACTTATTTGTTACCGTTAACTTATGAATGTCCAACGCAATATACAACATATAAAACTATTTATAGTTTTTAATTTTTATGGTAGTGATTACAAATACATCTTGCGTACGTTGACCGAAGCGTTTTACGTATGTCAACATCTGTAACAATACACCTCAAAAATTAACCAGCGTAAACTTGAATCTTGTATACATAAACCAGTCTTTTGCAGACTTACTGGTGTGTGTGTGTGTGGCCATTCTCTTGTTAGAATTTTACTGGTGTATTGTACTCGGCGTATCGCAGCGCTACTTTATGCAATATTTCCACATACACCCTCTAGTTTATGACTCCTTCAATTAAGCGAATTTAACTATATCCGTTACATGAAAAACTGCTCCATACCATGACCTTTGTACCTGAAACACTAGAATTTTTTGGCTCTACTATGCTATTGTCAATGAACCAAGGCTTTTGTATTAGAAATAAGAACTACAGTAGAAAACAAGTTAAAGATAATTCGCGTAAGAAATTAGAATTTGTCATAGAAAACAACATTTCAGTTTGAAAAGTTTTTCGAAAGGAGCGGTCGCCATTGCTCAACATATATTTTTAAAGAATGTATAGATAAGAAACTATTAAAATATGTAAGACAGATGTAACAGTTCTTGTATTATTAAATCATAGTCATACCGGTATATAAAATTTGAAGAGGCTATTGTTACTGAAAATACTATACTAATATCTTTACAAATCAGAATGACAGTTGGTTTATACTTATTTTGCGATGTAGTATATATAGATTGTAGGGATAGAGTGCGGATGATTACACAACAGTAAAGAAAGTAATTTACAATCAAGAAATAGGTGTGTTCAGTGGAAGTTCGTATAATATGTATTATTTTATTGAAATATATTTGCCCATATGCTTACTTCTCTCGATTGCGTAATTAATTTGCGATTTCTCTGTTGGTGCCATCATACAAACTTGTTAGTGAATTGAATAGTTGCATCTTACACCACAAAATAACCTTTGACGGAACAAGTATCTTTTAGATTTATCGACGTTTTCTAATATTGTGTAATAGTTGCTGTGAAAATGTCCAAACTATTTATTCTAATGTTAAGATTACAGTTTTTTTTTTATTATACACACATAATCTGGGTATAATTTCTTTCCTAGATATAAAAGTTCTTTTAAAGTCAAATTTCTTGAACATAGGTAACCTATCGAATGCTTGTGCAAGCTACAGTGTACGATCAAATTGTTATGTTAACCCAAGGAGCATATCATATAAGAGTGACGCATTCCACGCTAAAAATTAGACCCCTACGGGAACGCCGCCCGTGGTAATATGGTAAACTAAATTTGTAAACAACGGCGATGGCGGCACTTTTAAATTAGTACAATGCTTTTTTTTGGTTCTAAATA
>SMLS01063008.1:0-24681 GCA_004785975.1 Popillia japonica | reverse complement strand
TGTAAATGCCAGAATTTTTATAAAAATCGTAATATCTTAGAAACAGCTGAAGATCTAATTGTAGAATCAATCATAGAATTTGATGCTGAATCCAAAAACGTAATAATATATAGGATGTTCCATTTAAAAAAACCAAGTTTGTGGCGACTTTACCGGTTAACCGGAAGTGCAAGAAACTTGAAAATATTTTAGAACAGAAAGTAAGTACCAAATTATTGCGAACCCAAAATTTTCAAAACTGAAGTGTTTCTGTAAGTCCGAAAACTTCTAACTAGCCAGTTCCGTGGGAAACCCTGTAAGTATAATGAGATTAATTAAATAAATAAAATAATTTATGGCTAAATATAGACTTTAATCCTTTTTATTTGCCATATTTTTTATTCTTGCATTGTAGGAAGCATTCAGGATCTAGTTCGGTCGTTTAGGGCAGGCCTACATATCATAAAAAAACGTAATGTGGGATATTTGCGGGGAAACTTCTACCGGAATAGCTTTTTTGTGACGGATCTACTAGATTTTCAGCCGGAAAAATCGGCCGAGAACGTGCCTGAATCGCAAATAGAGAGAAAAGGTTCAGCTTTGAATGAACTAGTGTAAAATACGACTAGGTACTACATTGTCTGCCTGGTCCCTGTATATTTTATGAAATTTATTCATATTTTTCATAGATATAGGTACTCGGAATTAAAAATAGTCTTTTTTTTATTTATAGAATTTTTCTGATGTTAAAAAGTACTCACGATGTTTCGGGTAACTTATTTACTTCGTTGTTATTTTGTGAAGATGCTGAGTCGGCGACGCTGATCGGAAATTTTTAGCTCATTAGAGTTCATTAAAAAGTTTAAACTCGTGGGGCGTTTAAAGTGTAGACAAGTAATGAATTATTTACTTTCCGTTACGTAAATTAGTACACTTCCAGGAAAACTTTTTCGTTTCCCCTTTTTGTTTCGCAATAATTTGACACCGTTGACCTTTTTTACCCATCGTTATAATTGAAGTTTTTACATTCTGGACACGTTTTCAATTTGGCGGAATACTTAAATGCATTTTAATTTTATTACTAGAGGAACTGCGGTATCTTGGTGCTGCCGTAATAACAATATAGATACTTCAGACTTCCAATAGAACAATTTCGACATCTGCGTTTGTAATTTATAATGATACTTCAAGATTAAAACCGTAGGACGTAAATTAATATCGACATCTTAATGTAACGAGACCAATTCATAATAAAACCTTTGCAATTCGTTACGTGCCAGTCGGGTTATTATTTGCCGGCGACCACAAGCAACGAACTCTTGTTATTTAAAGACAGGAACAAAACGCCGTCGAAAATCTATTGTGGAGCAGACTCCACTCTCGGGATATTAGCTGCTAACATCGAGAGAAGTGTAATTAATTAAATTGTGTAATAAGTTCGGTGTCTCGACGTAAATGGAAGTAACTCAACGATACTCATTCATAAACAATGCAGTAGGTCTTTAACGTAGACAGGTTTATAGCTAAAAAGCTAATATAATTACTATTATGAGGAAGCTACTATTATGAGGAAGCTAAAATAAGTTAGTAGAGTATTTATAAGTCGTTCATTAAACGGGGTCGTTCTATTTTCTGTTATATATATGTATGTATATGGATCCATTGGTATTGTCTTATGTATTAGGTTGTTAAAATAAATTTTGCAAGATCGGAGCTAATTGGAGTGTTGGAAGTGTAAAGTCTTTCCTGAGAGATTATATAGTTTACCAACCACAGCTATATCAAAAAACTAAAGGATATTAACTTTCTGGTTATCATTTTGGGACCAGTAGAAGAATAGAATACCATGATATGACCAAAAGAGATTAAAGTATATGGTCTACAAATAATAATATTGCAATGTCCTTTTTGAAGGAATCATCGCAAGTTCCAGTTTCTTTCACAAGATGGACTCATTTCCCGAAGAATTAACCGCCAAAAAAAATCAAAAACATTTTCGAAAAGTACCACTCTAAACGATATATGTACTTCCTCTTCTTTTGGATTTTCTAACAGCACAAATAAGAAAGAGAAAAAAGCTAGAAAATGGCTCAAAAATTACTGGATTAGGCTATGCTATAGTTAGTTGACAAGTAGAAGATTGAAGACTCTGTGTCAATAAACATATAATGTCTCTGTCCATAAACCTTATGGCCATCTCTCGTTAGAAGGTGTCAAAAATATAATACTAAAAAATTCCAGCAAAAATAACGAATATCGTTTGCTTCAAGCATCAAACGGAGAAGCTCACAGAGTATAAGATGAGGTAACAGTTCATGCCACCACTTTCCAACATACTCTAAAGTTACTCCAACAATGACGATTAATAAAACAGGTTGGATTGACAACTTGGTTACACACACTGCTGACATTCGAGGATGGGAAAGGAGAAGAAAACTATTACAATTATTCAGAAAGATCAAATATGAAAACAAATAACTTAGCCGAGATAGGTCCACAAATCACCAAGATTTATTGGTCGAAGACCAAATTCTTTGGAAGAATGAAGCTCCAAGGTAGAAGCACCAGTTTAAGGTGTCAAGGTGTTAATGTTGTCTTAGATGGACTAGATTTATTTTGTAAATACAGAAAGCATTTTTGTGCAACTAAAGCTAATTCTCTCCTAGCGTCTGTTAGTCTGGAATGGCGGTAAATACTTTTACGAAGAATCGCTCAATACATTAGATGCAATGCGCCCAGAAACGGCGGATGTAGCATGAGTACCCAAGATGTTCCTAAACCTTTTGGAAAGTTTGGAGAAGAATTTGGAGTAGAATTCCAAGTATGTTAAGGGTGATCAACGTTTGACGATATATCAATATCAATGATATGGTCTGAGATTATATTCGGGAAATTGTTGTAGTAAAATTTTCTTTTTATTGGGGTGGTAGAATTAATGTTTGTTTCCAAAACGATTACGTGATGCCCACATTATCGATATTCAGGGTTAATTAAGAAATAAAAACAAGTTAGAACCTGTTGGTCAATGCAAATTTATTGGATCACCGTTAGATGTGTTTTATGTACATATATGTATGTCAATCACATGATCAGAACATTCTGTAGTGATAAGAAGTCTTTCTAGAAGAATTTTCTCAACTTCTCAACATTTTTTTGGTACAAAAGGTTCAATTACGTTCTAATGAGTGGTTTGTAAATCTAAAACTTTTTACCTCGCAAAATAGGAAATCTACGTTCAATTGGGTTGGCGATCACTTTCCCAAAAAGTAACAAAAAATGTTTTTAAAGTTTAGTTTGTTTGCAACAATTCTACATCTACATGTTTTAAGCATTGTGAATAAAGCCAATAAACGTATCAGAATTCATCTCAACCCTCTAGGATACGTAAATCCAAAAGAGGCTACAATAGAAACAACCAGCGGCGTTCCCTACCTACCTGTCGTGTACGAAATTTAGAGGCAGCAACAACAACAAGCGGAGAGAAGTTATAAATTGTTTTTACAATGTGTACGCATATAAACGAAATATACAAACAGTCCTCGTCCCGTATCGAAACCGTTTTGAATTCGAGCGTATAATGTTCACGAATGGTTCCGCATTGGAAGAAGTTTGCTAAAAAAAGAGATCGTAACCGATAAATTAGAATTTAAAGCAAGTCTTTATTATTTTTGTGAAGTTTATCGTTGCGACATAATAGGAGTCTTTCCCTGCGGGAAAGTTTTCCAAATTGGAACTTGCTGGATTAATGGAGAACAAATTCTATACAGGAAAAGTTTGCTTTAATTTAATAGAGGTGATTACTGTCATATATATATAAAGTGGTTATTAAAGGAAATTAACTATAATTTGGGCCAGAGAAGTTTTTTTTTAGCAAATACATCGATTTTCTTTTACTCCAACGACCAATTTAGTAACTTTCAACAAAGTTTGAAAGTATTTCCTTCCTCCTTAATTCCTCTAGGTTATAACGTCAATCTAAAATCCTTTAAGAAAGAAATTATCTCACCCTAAGTAAACATTTCCCCAAAATTATCCCACATTACCGTAACGGAAGCAGAAAAGGAATCGATTTTTTTTATCCCAAGCTATTCATCGTTCCCGTACGCTTAAGGGGGTGTTTCTTTATATTCCCGACTTCCAATTCACCTCAATTACATGGCCACTAGCCTTCTTGATCAAATAGGACTGCGACCTACAGTACGACATTATTGAAAGTGATTTCCTCGACGGAAACGACGTGTGTATGTGGTCGAAATGTATTTTTTCTTGCGTCGCCCTAGCGAACGATCCAATACCTGTTCGTGATAGTACAATGGGACCGCAATATATTGACTCACTAAGGGAAGTATCTTTTGAGAAGTTGGCCTTGTGTATGTATGTATGTCTCTGTGACGTTGGTTGGTATTTAGTTGAATCAGTTGGGTTTCGTTTTCGATGGATTGAAAAGAACTCTCTCCAGAATTATAATTTTTATATACTCTATCCGTTACGGATAGTGGCTAGGAAAATGTAATCCGTTAAGTGCAGGTCGGAAAATATAAAACTTAAATCAAACAATCTAGTAGAAAATATTTCAGCACTGAAGAAATTTTATCGCAATTTTTCAAGTTAAACGAAAGAGAACCTATTTCACTCATGGACAATCATGGAAAGTAAAGATTGAACACTTTCAGTACGTTGTTATACAGAATCTGTCTATTCTCTACTTTCCATGAGTGTACCTGTAGTTATTTAGAATACCAATGCGTACCTAGTTGTTATATTTTTATTCTGCTATACGATTAAAGACTACCAATATTAAATAATATACACTGATGGAAATAATTGTCGAACACACCCTGTATAACTTGAACGCGTAAAGATACGTAGTATCAACGTTTCCTATGTAGCGAGTTTCAACTTTTTCTATCGTTGCATTTTTTACTGAGCGGCTAAGGCAGGTGGAATATGCCGTCGCCATGGTAGACCGAATAGGGTGGGATAAACCGGTCGTTCTTAGTGTCGTGTAAAGATCTAGTATGTAGTTGTATTCGCTGTAAAATGGCAGATCGATGATGCTACTTAAGCGAGTTTGAGAGAGGATTGGTTGTGGGGATGCATATGGGCTCCCTGCGACCATAGCACGCCAGGACCACGCCCTCCTGTTCAGCGCTGTAACGTTGAGTACGTCGTCCTCAAGGCAACTTGGGACCGACCACTACGCGAACTGTACGGACGCGTTTGTTAGAGGATGGGCTGCGAGCGGACACCGTCGCACACGCTACCAGTTGGTCAACGCTAGGTATCGGTGGGTAACCGAGTGGAGGCACATTTTGTTTTCCGACGAATCAAGATTCGAATTGGGCGTCGGTGATGCGCGAATTTTGGTTCCTCGGCGGCCTGGTGAGCATCTATTCGAGTAGTGCGTTTAATCGCAACATAGCCACCGCCAGCAGGACATTATAGTATGGGATGCTGTTACATATGTCTGGGATAAGATCAGTCGGAGACTTCAAGGTTATGCGGCTATGGAGTTGAGACAGCATGGTGGGCCGTCCCTCCTGCTGACTTATTGACTGAATGCCTCGTCGTGTAGCGATGGTACACACTCCTCGTGGGGGATACTCTCACTATTGATGCATCGTCTCCCAGCAGGGTTAGGGTGCTCTCTACAGGAGGGTAAGTTATACTAGTTTAGTACCTACTACTTCTACATACATATATACCAAATTTGAGTGCGCTAGAACCACGCGTTTAGATTATAGGTGTGCTCGTCAATTATTTCCATAGTGTAATCTAGCCTTGCACAACTTCCTCCAAATACACGAACATATTTAGATTGAAATTACTCATATATATGTATATACTTCACAGCACTTCTACGTTCAATGAACGTTTCATTGTTTTTTTTTCAGATTTAATAATCGTATTTGATAAATAAGTCACCGGTGTATTAGCTGACTGATTCTCGTTTTTTTTTCTCTCTTTAGATCTTGGTAGGTAATGGTTATAATGATATTGAACTTTATGAATAGTTAATAATAATATCATTGATGTTTGGCAGATGTTTGCGTTTCCATTGCGAATTGCCTGTATTGATTTCATGTGGTTAATGAAACTATCGGCTGATTCATATTGACAAAATAAAGCTTTTTGAAATTTTATATTAACTGTCGGCATCTTTTTATACGTAGATTATCAAAGAACATATCACATAGCTAGTTTACTGTGTGTGAATACAGAACGATTTGTTTATAATGAAGTGGGTTTTAATAGAACAACAAAACGTCGAACGGTTTTACGAACTAAATATGTTCGTAGTACGTTTTTATTAAAAGTATAGCCTAGGAAATTGGTTTAAACGTATAACTTCAATTACGCAACTGTACGAAAATCATAATGACTATTTATGAAACTACACTATACTAGACCTTTCAAATGTTGAAATCAATTACTATTATCTAGTTTGGAATTTCACCAAACAGTCAAAAACTATCGGATATAATACTTTAACGTGTAAACACAAAAGGTATATTAGACGAGAGGGTGGTTTGACGTTTAATTTGCTACATAACCTTAAAAATGTTAGTTTTCTGAAGTTTGGATACACTGATTTTTAATTAACATTCTAAAAATGTACAAATCGCTAAACAATTTATGCTCACTCGTTGTTAATTTACTATTAACAAAACTTCAACTACCTACATTAACTTTGCGCTTGTATTCTACTTTTTTTATATCACCTAACCTATTTCTTTATTTAAGTCGATTGACACTTCAAATTTAACTTACCTAAGTAGGAAATGTAACTAATTTAAAGTTGGCTGCAAACCACAAGACTTTACGTAACTAAAACGATATCGCTATTACATATTCTTTAACAACGTTCTAATGCACTCTATTAGAGAAATTTACGAATAACTAATGAAGATGTATGCAGTTCTACTACTTGCTCTATGGCAAGAGTCAGTTGTGTAGTAGATATAGGTTAGGTTATTGTCCAGTACTGTCTATAGACTGCACCCTAAAAGGCTTATAGTATATTCTACTATAATTTTGCCCGGCTAGATGTTTTCCAACCTCCAGTATTAATTTTTTATGAACCAAACAGCGTATTGACCAGTATTGACATACGACCTATAGTTTTACTTCCTGGTACGAGGAGGGCAAGTTTCCCATTTTTCGAGGAGGGCAAGTTTCCCATTTTTTATCCGATTTAAAAATTACTAAACTCAGCCAGGAAACGAACCTCAACTACCGAGCCTGCCAGTAGCTACGTTTACACCGACACCTTAGTACGAGGGATCGTATGAGAACTACATAATTAGCAGCACAAATGATTTCGTACGATCGGTGTAAACACTTGCGCATCAATTAGTTTGGTCCTGTGCTCACAAGAGGACCGATCCAAATATAGTTCGGAACTGTACCAATGTTAACGGTGTAAACGTACTTGGACCTAACCAAACGACCAAACGCAAACATATCATCTGCTGATCATGTGATTACAGCTTGGTAAAGTTCAACTGAAACAGTGCGTCATCACGGCGCACGAAGGCGGAGCGAACTCGATGACCTCGTTATATTACTAGCCAAAAGGCCCAAAAGTAAAGTGCCAGTATTTTATTTATCTGTAGTACCTTGATTGGCGCGCTTGAGACGATGTTCCAGACATTTTGACCGGCACTATTACTATACGTGTGTGTGGGGCTCGTGCCACTATAAACTATTATTCGCCACGCCCACATCATCGAACGTGCAAATCACAGAGTACTGCATTATGACGTGCTCTTCAAGACGGCAGGGGTCTTACGGTGATTGCATTTCATTTCTTCGTTGCCTAATTACCCGAATTGACCCCGGCGTAGCCCAGTCCACTTGTACTACTGCGCTGTTTTAGTTGAACTTTGCCAAACTGTACTTGTAGTTGTTACAGATTAGTCAACACGATTCTAATTTACGTAAATTTAGGTTATGTATCTTTTATGCATCCACATATTTATATTTGACAGGTTCAGAATGGTTCCAAATTCCAATCATTCGGTAATCGTTGTAAACACAGTGGACTAAGGGCGAATTTTTGCTAACCAAATACATCCAAATATTTATAGATATATTTACTCAAGCAGGAAGTTTTTGCGTTTCTCTTTGCATTCGATGTATTTGCTTTTTGCGTCATTAAAGACGTCATTGTTGCAAAGTGTTTACTGCATTCTCCAAATATATCTGCAAGGTGTTTGATGATGTTTGGTATTTTGTAGGTTATGTGGGGGTAGTGAATGTTAATAATTAATCATGTCTAATTCAAACCAAGAACAAGTAAATACGACTATTAGGTACAGCCTATTTTTTTTATAATAATATTTATAAGGAGAAATTGTTATCAAATGCCATAACTTAATAAAAGATGCATATATGAAATTAAGGTTAACTCAGTGCTGTCAACAAAACGTCAAACTGACAAACAACTCTAAAAACTCCGTTTTTGTGAATGCATGAAATATATTTACTGTGACGTAACAGTCGGACAAACACTCTTTAAATATTTGGAAACATATTTGCTTCGCAAAAATTCGCCTTAAATTTTCGAACCAACCCAGAGTTATCGAGTTATCCCTCCCACTTTAATTCCGTCGAATCGAACTATCTGCTTTGCGGTGTAAACGTAACCAATAGGTTGTGGGACCAGAAGACAGCGTAATAAAACCTGTTAATATCAATTTCAATTTAGACCACTTTATGTCAAAAATTAATTGTAGCAACACTAGCGAACAAACTAACGAAGACAACAGAGACTTTAAGAATATTAGAACGGTAGAACAAGAAGCAACAAGGCAAGCACGAGGTAAAAGACTGAAATAGAAGAAAATAATATTCACGTGTTCTAAGAATATTCCCGCACTCTCTCAAACTTGAACTCGTGCGCAAACTCACGTTTTCTAACACTTCTATTTTAATACATAATTACTAATAATTGAAATACTAAAGAGACAGTTTGATATAAAGATATATCGTTCGTGGTGTTAAATGGAAGATATCACAGCCAAATCGAAAAGTACGTTAAAAAACCTTGAAAATCTGCTTTGTAATGAAGTTTATTGAGAATAATGATAACACAATAGAATTCAGAAATTTTCAAGGAATATCAATCTGAAAATGGAGGCAATTTAATTGAAAATCATTTTTCTGGCTACATATACTGTGGTCTACTTGAAAATAGGCAGTTCTTACATAAATGCACTATATTTTCAGTGTAGTATAGAGAAAATTTTTGTTAAGATAGGTTCGATAGAAACATTGGGCAACGATGTTCTAATTTGAAGTTCTTAATTATATGTAGGTACTAATTACAGCTACTTTATTAAGGTCACTAACACAGCCAGTCAGATCCACCTCGATTGTTTAAAGATTTCTCAGTTTACATAGTTTGGAAAAGTTTTATCGAAAAATACCAGCAAATTTGTTCTTTTTACTGTTACGATTTTTTGCGATTATCATATAACGTATGCAATACAAAGACTCGTAATGGCAGTGCCAATATATAACTGACATTACGATAGGAATTCGTAAAACAAAACAATCAATATATCACATTTAAATCACGAATAATTTCTCGATATCTCTATTGCATTGCATTTCGTTTACGTGTCATAAATTGTTCAATAGCGCATCATGTTGCCAAACACGAACTCAACTCCCTAACAATAAAGCCGAACAAGGCCTCGTAAAACAAACGATAGAAAAAAAACACAACAAAAGACGAGAACGAACGGTGCACGTTACTAATGTGCAGAGATAGAGGGAGATAGAGCGAAAGAGAGGAGAAAAAAGCCAACTATTCAATCTGACCCACCTGATTCGAATTCAAAAAAATCTTTTATTGGTGCGGTGCAGAGCTAGGCATTGAAAAATCGATGCTGTGTAATAGGTATCGCCTGAGGTTTTTTCATCATCAACATCCTCGATGTAACTGTTGATATCGTGCCTTCAACTAACAAGGTTTTCAATTGCTGCTTTCCAATTTTTCTTTTTGGAAAAATATCATGAATGAGAGGCACGCATCACGATTTATCAGGACGAATTCATTGTTTTCACGAATGCATTGTTAAATGAAGTAATGGTAAGTATAAGTGGCGTAAATTACGATGTGGCCGAATTAGTTTCTACAAACTGTATATTGCAATAAATTTGCATAACGACCATATTTTTTGCATTTCAACCGTTTCCTCCCTTGCAATTTTCATTACGTTACCCTCTTTCATTGTAAATTAATTTTCAAACTGTTTGAAAAATGACTTACCGTAAAAAAGAGAGGGCGCTCTTTCAACGAAATTAGTTGTTTTCATTCTTCGCTTTTAATTAGAGAGTTTACGAGAATATGGCATAATTAAAAGTGACACGCCCATAAGGAAGTTCTCGTTTTTCAAAAGCTTTGTGGTCGACCGTCGCAGATCGGGGAAGTGGAGTACTTTCTCGGTGTTTGAGAATTTATATTGGAGCGAGCTAGGTCGGGTCTCCTTTTTTTTTTGAAAGTAGCGAAAGGGTATAAACCAGCGGTTTTTGGGAATAAATCAGATGTTGGTTCGCAGCGATGGAATAATTATTTGAAGCGCGATTTTCTGTTGCTAAGTTTCAACAAAATATAGTATTAAATCAGTGTTAAAAAAGTTTATACTCTCAAACTGATAGTACCTACTTTTTATTTTATTTCCCTTTTTTTGGTTTTGGTAACTTGATTCTTTCAGAGAATAAGATTTTTATTAGAGTATTTATAATGTCAACCACGCCAATCGGTTAGCATATATCAAAGTGGAGCTCTGAATCTAAGAGATGATAAAATTAATTTATAAGTGTGCTACGTTGAGAGGTTTTATCAGGTACTGTCTCATGCTTTGGCAAAGATTACTTGAAAAATAAACGCATCCTAAAATAACTGAAAAAACATGTCTCTGCAGGCTACTGAGAATTGAAATCCGTGTCTCAAGAATATTAATACAAACTGCCAATGAAGTGATAACTAGCCGTTAGGTAATTGATTCGCGTACACAATGGCCTTCTGCCCATAAGCAATACAAACTTTACTCCACCCATGCCCCACTTTGAATTTCGCTATATTCATTTTCATCTTTGCGCATTTACTCCTCATTCTTGTCAAGTTGTAGTTTCAATGAAACTAACGTAAACTGGACTATCGAAGGGGTGGTCCAATACCTCGTGAATCAAATTAGAATTGTGACGAAAGCAGATAATCAATAATTAATCTAGACTGCAACAAAAGTTCTTGTGTGACAAAATGTGTGGAAGTTTTGTAACAACAAAAATTTTCTCTTCTTTGGGTATATTCACATGACTCAAGTATAATGACAAAAAGTCGTGTGGTGATGACCTTAGTTCAATTGATATCGCTACGGTGTTTGGGTGGTCAAACTATGATATCTTCTTTCAGTTTGTAAAGACATTTCATAAACTCTCTTAAGCCTTTAGAGGAAACAAAGCGTTGTAGATAATTTTGAAAAACCTCTGAGCCGCAGTAAATTGAGCTTCTGATTTTGATATACTAGATGTGGTGTTAGTGTCGTTAGTCCTATAATAAATTTTGCCACGCTGCATACTGATGAGTTAGTACTCTATTACCTTACTTGAAAATTCTGTCGACTATACCAGGACCTAGCAGCAGACGGAGGCAGTTTCTCTGTGGAGTAATACAGATCCGAGTACTTTATGCAATTCTATCATAGCGCATTAGATATTACACAAAATCCTACAAAAGAAAACCGTCTTACGCATAATTAGAGCATATAGAATAGTGTTTGCTAACGCAATGCAGGCTCTATCTTCTTGGTGACAGAAGAGCTTCGAATACCGTAAGTATCACCAAGCGGAGTAATACCAGAACGTACCAACATCGTAGAAAGAGAGCTCAGTGTAAGGAGTTGGCAACGAAACTGGGTGCCATGGATCTCTTCAGAGTATGGGCTAAAATCAGAGGCCTACATAATACATACGGATGTATATCAGGTTCGAAGACCGGTATGTTCGTTCTGAATTAGATTTTTTGTAGTTTCCCAAATTCCACGGAAAATGCGGAAAGATGACATATTAAGTCGGTCTACAGCCGTAGGCGTAATAATAACTCATGACATTATTATATCTTCATTTAAATTGATACAGAACCATTCATATTGGGATTATAGAATAAAGAATACGCCGCAGCATGGGTCATTTCTGTGCAATACTTGAGCAACAAGGAGGATCGTGCTAGCAGTAGCACTACGCCCAGAAATAAAAAAAGGGACAGTACAATACAATGTTCATGTTGAAGAGGGAAGTCAGTGCGAGGTTTGTTAGCAGACAGACTAGGAAAGTAATGGTAGCAAGAAAATAATAAATAGACAGTGGCAGAAGACGTGACATAACAACAGTGTTTGCAGAAGCACAGTGGAATAATAGAAGGTTTACTGTTAGTCTTGGGGACCCTAGATTACACAGAACAACAAATTTGGTTTTTTTTATTTTGTTTTTATGAATTATATACAAACTTATTTTGTTTTATATTCCTAATAATTATTATAAAAACAAATTTCTTCTATCACGTCTGGTATTATAAACAAATGAAATACATATTGATCATACAATACTAACATTAACTAAGGATATGCTATTCTAGGACGTATTTAGAAAGTCTTTCTTTTCACTTTTCTTTTATATTGGAATGAAGAACATTCCGAAAGTAAAGTCCAACACAAGTTAGCAAGCATGTCGCTATTCCACTTGCCCTGATAGCGTTTTTCAATAGTGGAAATATCCCGATGAAGTCTTTTCCCATGCTCGTCACTAACATCGCCAAGATTCGGGGGAAAGAAGTTCAGGTGCGAATGCAAGAAATGTATTTTACGACTCATATTATGGCCTAATGCATGGTAACTTCTAAGAAGTTCACTAATAATTTCCTCGTAATCTTCAGATTTTTTATTTCCTAAGAAATTCTTTGTCACACTTTTAAAAGCATCTCAAGCAGTTCGTTCTAAATCGCTCAAGAGGACATCAAATTCTCGATCCTGTTGTAACAGTTTAATCTGGGGTCCTATAAAAATCCCCTCTTTAAGTTTTGCCTCAGATATATTAGGAAATTTTTGTTTAAGGTATCGAAATCCTCTTTATCCAATGCTTTGATGAAATTCTTCATCAGACCTAATTTTATGTGTAATGGCGGTAAAAGTATTTTATGAGGTTCCACCAGCGAATTTATGGACTACGTTCTTTTCTCCAGGAGTATATTGTAAGTATTCTGGTTGGCCATTGCTTAACAGTGTATTGCAAATTTCTCGCTCGACTATCCCATTCACAAGGGAAACAGCAATACTTTGTGAATCCAAATTGTAGACCAAGTAGAATTGCAACTACTTTGAGATCAGCACTGATGTACCATTTATAGGTTTTGTAATTGATTTTATCAAGAAGGCGTGTCATATTATCATATGTTTACTTCATGTGCACGGCATGACCAACAAGATTGGAGGGGTAGATGTTTCCTGTATGTAGAAGGATAGCTTTCAAACTCAATTTAGAAGCATCTATAAAAAGACGCCATTCTTCCGGTTGGTGTTTGTAACCTAATTCTCGCATTAAATCGTCAATATTATTGCAAAATGAAAGACCTTCTTCAGTTGAAAAATACTGCGACAGTTCTTTCCGGCGATCTCGATATACAGAAATACGCATACCTGGAACTAACAACGTCCATCCTTGCAGTATTGATCCTAATATTTCTGCTTGAGTTTTTGATAAATAGAGATCTCGAACTAGCTCATTTAATTCCAATTGATTTATTAAATGAGGCGTGTCCTCTTCAGATGGCAAATATTCTTCATCTGCGCCGGACCACTTTGAAATGTATTCTTCTATCTCGGTTTCAATATGTTCTTGGTTCGAAACATCCATAGGACTTGCTACTGGCAAAGCTTCCGAATGAGGAACTGGATGAGTGGCAGAAGGTAAATTAGGATAGGTAATTTTATCCTTATTTTTACTGGAAAACCCGAAGGTGTTTGTACAGCAAAAGTAGCAGTATGTCGAATGATCTTTTTGTTCTCGCCAAATCATAGGCCTACCAAATGGCATAGTAATGCTCTTACCTTTTACCCAGATCCTGAAAGTAACAGCACATCGGGCACAGACATTGTGAGGGGTTCACAACTTGTCTTGATTTGTAATTTTTAATTAAAATAAAGCTTATACGATTTTTCTATTAAAGGTGTAATATTTCGTCTATGCTGTTGAATGGTGAATTCTCCTCATACATAACAAAAACTGTTAGGATTGTTTATACACATACGGGACATTGCGAATTCAAAAAAAAATGCAACTCGGGAAAACTTGGCCCAAAATAATTAGATAACTAAAGAAGGAAAAATGACCTGTTCAAGACCACTTGGATGAAGAAGATGAAAGTGAACATGTTGTACTTACTTCTAGTACAGTTTGTATTATTTGTATAAGGTAACAATGATTGATTTCTAAACAGCTTTGTAGGTTTCGTAGTTACTAAATTTTTCGGGTTTTCTAATGTAAAAAGGCTCAAAAAAATAATTTAAAACGTTTTAGAAGACGCAACAACCTTCGTGTAAGTCATGCAGCGTTTTATTTCAGAACTTCCCTGTTGATTCAAGATTCATCGACATATAATATGTACATACATAAGAATTCCTGTAGCTTTATCCAATATTTCCTGAAATTCGAATATAGCTCTCTGGATTTCCCTTTTCTTCAGTTGTGATTTATTTACACATAAGTGAGGTGTAGATCCTTTGAAAGATTCGGCGTGTTACATTTCAATGAACAACATCCTCAGTTTACAAAAAGGATCACTTGTTGTGTGGAATTCCTACGTTCACGGACCAAAATTAATGAAATTATTTGTAAGTGTGTCGCGGCGAAGTTAGGTGTAATTAAGATTTTAATGAGGAAATATGGTTGCTTACGTAGGATTACAACTTGTACGAATGTAGACCGGTGTAACCAAGAAGGGTAATGTGTTGTATCATAACGGTAACCGTACAGAAGTAGCCAATTAAAAGTTTGCCCGACTGTTTTTGACGAACTATAAATCCCCAGCAGCATTGCGAGATTACGAACGATATACATCATCGAAACGAATACTCACTCATCGTTGAAAATATTGATTTTATGTCCGGTGCCGGTCATGAAATACATTCATATTGTTTCAGTGTCGCGGTGATGGCCAACGGATGAAAGAGAGGAGAAAATATAGTTAGAGCTGGTGTTTGAAAAAGTTGTAGCATGTATGTATTGATTCTTGACTTATTCAAGTCATATGGCACATATTTAGCTAAATATTTCCACATAAACACAACAAATAATATTCGATTAATAATATAATTTATCGAAAAAAAAAACTTACTTGGTATTCTGTTGATTGCTCGTAGTGGTCTGAGTACCCTGATCGTCCTAATCGCTGAAAGATTCATGTTCTCCTTAACGCAATACTCTACAGCCCCGGCTAATACGATGAAAAGGTCCAGCCGATTCCAGGAATCGGCCAGATAGGAACCCCTACCCCACACACCCATCGCCACCATCTTGATGGTCATCTCGAGAGCGAAGAACGCGAAAATAAAATCGTCGAAAAGCTGAAACAAAAATCAGTATTCAATCCTTATGAAATAATCAAAATGTGCCTGTAATATTGTCTGTGATTGTACGCTTAATACAATTATACTCTATCCTTTCTGTTCCGAACATGTTTCGCGCTATAAATTCTCAACAGAGTTTACGATAAAGGAAAATTTAAGATTTGCGACTATAAATTTTAACTGATATATACGGAAGAAATGAAATCTTATTTATGAAGTTGACTGTGCTCGCACGTAAAATATTTTTTAAATTTTATTACTTCAGTCGAAATGAAATACGGCGATTTCGGTTCATGCACCTTCTCCATTTGCTGCAGTTCATAAATCTGTCGTTTTTATTACTTTTCAAGTTTAATACTGTGCCAGTAGCAAATTAAAGTATTCCAACTTCTACGCTTGTAGTATTAATGTGTCTAAATTGTTATTGAAAATACACACCCAGTAAGTGCTAACATAAATGTCATTTCTATTAAGGATACTCCTACTGTAGCTGTAGCTACTTTTTAGATGATTACGAAGAGAAAATAATAACAAGTACCAATCTAATACAGATAAAATAGCGTGGAAAAAAATCTCATTTAAATCATCCAAGAGCTCTTTAAAATCTGTAGCGCAGTGCCTAGCGCGCTCGCTTCACAGTCTGGTGGTATCGGGTTCGAATCCGGTGCGCTCTTTCTGAATTTGGTTTTCTGTAGTTTCCCAAATTCCACGGCAAATGCGGAAAGATAACATCTTAAGTCGGTCTACAACCGCAGGCGTAATAATAACTCATGGCCAGCCGATGCCCCCTGTAATTGGCGCAAGCTGTTGGGGGATGCTAAGGCATGAATTATTATATTATATAATATTATTATTATTATATAATATATAATATTATTATATTATTATTATTATAAAATGAAGGATAATTGATCAGCCAACCAACATAGCTGTCAAATAGAATCTTGAACGATCATTCAGGGTAATATTTCGAGTTCTAGTGGGCCAAAACTTTTACAAGCTTTACTCACAATAGATTTAGAATTGTATCCATGATTTGCAAGAAAGGAATACATTTTCAAAGTCACAGAATTTCTCCAGAGTTTCTCACACGATCTGAACTAAGGCATAAACGCAGAAAACACCCATATTATATTGTCAGGACACTGAAAGATTGGATCTCATATAGGTTTGAGGATGAAAATGTCGAGCTAATGCTTACGTAACTGGTCACAAATAGCAGGATGTCTTTCATTTGGCTCCAGGCAAAAATTACCAGCAATTACTGGCAATAGAGACAGAATCATCACTCTTAGTGTGTCCCAAACCATTGAGGGATTATGTAAAGGGAACGAAAAGACAGATAAACGAAAGAAGCAGCAAAGATGCCTTTTATTGGAGCTGATTGCTGCTGTTTCTGCAAACGAGCCACCTAAAACAAGTAACTGACAAATGGGAGGACAACAGAAAGGTCTCCCACTGGCAGGCCCCTAAGGCATTTTTTTCAGTATCGGCTAAGTTGACCTACCTTGCACTAGTGGCAGGATTTTTGACAGATCATGTTACCTTGATATAATCAAATATAAACTCGGGAAAGCAAAAGATCAAATTTATCATCTATGTCAATAAGATCTAGAAACGACAGAGTACATTTTATTAAATGAAGGAACTGGCATGCACTTAATGGGTATGGAAACCATTTTTGGAGTCTTTTCTCCCCTATAGGAACGACAAACTACTTGATCACGATAATTATAGACAATCTAATTAGTCGTTGTTTTCTAAGATATCTCACAATTATGGCCTGATACTAACATCACACTACTACATCAACGTGTAGTAGCATTAAGCCTAAAGCTGAACAGATGGTTTGTGAAAAGGAAGACTCCCAAAAATTGATATCTTGCCACACAGAACAAAGTGCAGAAGTCTTTAAGTCAACACTTATATACATAAGTAGGAGAACTCGAACCTCAAGAGGATATTCACATGGATGGTAGTGATTATTTTCTGTATTGGTGGAAAGCAGTTTTATGTCAATATTTTACTCGAGCTGTAATAGAAGAAAAATTGTTATTAAAAAAGGAAATTTACGTAGAAAACGATTAAAACTTATAATAGATAACAAATAGAAAATAATTTCGGTCACTTTTGAGAACAAAGGTAATTACAAAAAAGTATCTAATTTCTTTAAAAGACAAGCCGGTAGTGGAACCATCCTTGCAAATCAAGCAATCTCGCCATATAACGAGTCTGGATTATCGCCTGAAAGAGTTAGACATAATTTTATCAGACTATGAGTACTTAAGACCATGATTTGGATTTGGTAGCTCCAAATCATTTAGCTGATATAATATTTGCTAACTTTGAGGAAATATATAGTGTTAACACAGATTACCAGAACATGACCACAAAATGGACCGTTAGCAAACAAAGTTCCAAATTAGGATCAATTTGCAGCAGTTTGTATGTATAACGATGACAGACAAGTAAAGCTACCCCGCCACCAAAAGTTTTGCAACGCAGTTTCGTCCGATTTTTAGTGTGGGGAGCTGTATTTGCGATTGGAATAATAATTTTTAATGACAAGGTACTCTCTTACTAATATAGCTGTGATTCTTTTGGCTGGGGCTAACCTAAGTTAAAAATTAAGCCACCCCACATCCCAACATAGCCAAACGTGGAAGAAAGCCTCAGATTTTGGATGACTGAAACTTGCAGCAGACTTAACTCATTAACGCCCAACGTTTGAAAATTAAGGAAAAAAATATCTGCTGTGGTAAAACATTTTTAATTGGAGTGAAATAATACAAAAATACAAAACAATTACGAAAATATAGCCTGTCCTATAAATAGGATACTGGTACTTAGAGGTATCAATCTTATTATAGATAAAATCAAAGCAATCTCTGTATGTTCAACGTATTTTCTGTATTACCTAAATAAAACGAACATTATTTTGTATGATAGGGAATGAAACAGTCCTTACAGTGTATCACATCACATTTGACGCAAAATAAAATTGGTTTTGATGCACAGTTTTGTCCTTGACACCTTCGCTGTTTCTCTCTTTTTTTCATAAAATGTCCTTTATTATCATATTTTACATCTAGAAAAAGTTTAGTGGAAGATGCTCTCGGCCTGTCAATAGACGGTTTCTGAGTATATAATTTTCATGTAGGGAACGGTGACAGCCTGTATTCTAGCATGCTCATGTCATTTTGGTTTAATACTTTGTAAACAAGCCATGAGTTTTATCTATACACCTAATAAATAGAGGGCAGTACCATTTTCTGGCCGTAATATTTATTGCGTATTTGCTCACCAACCAGTCATATTGATCCACTCCGCCCATGTACATAAGTGTTGTAATGCTTCACCAAAAGAAGTTGTGGTAACTATATCTTTTCTTTGGCCTTTCGATCTGACCTGGAGGCCTTATTGAGAGGTTCGATGGTATCAAAATTAGTGGCAATAGTAACACACTTGTATCATTCCATTTTGCAATAAGTATTTCTGCATTTGTGTCGAATCTCTAATCAAATAAACCTCGTTCTTCTTTTCCAAGAGTTTCTGAGTCTTTAAGACGACATGAAGATATTCTGTCTTTCCTCAAAGTCCCAGTCGCACGAAATTCTCGCTGTTGTAAGTGAATCAATAAATCTCTACTGGTAAATAAATTGTCAAAAGATATCTGATGACTTGCGGACTCAGATATGCCATCTAACATATCAAGTACTACCCTCGATCCTAATGCCAAGTCTT
Source organism: Popillia japonica (assembly GCA_004785975.1). NCBI lineage: Eukaryota > Metazoa > Arthropoda > Insecta > Coleoptera > Scarabaeidae > Popillia > Popillia japonica. The sequence goes on along the minus strand of SMLS01063008.1, from coordinate 5,326 downwards.
CACGATCATTTTTTGCAATGGATTTTCCCGTATAAATATAAATCAAAAGTATAACAATAACCACTAACGCCACAAAGAGCCCACAGGTTATAACCAAACTTTATAGGTTTTCCGTTGATAAATTGCTTCAGGCCATGATGTCCATAATATTTGACAATTATTTCGTCGATTGCTAATTCTTTTTCGTTTATCATTTTCAACAAAGGTCTAACTTTGAATCCTCTATCATCCTTATCTATTACCGAATTATCGGCAAAATGTATATATTTTATAATTTTGAAGTATTCGTTTCTAGAAGTACATGTCTTGACAATATTTACATCAAGATCTTCGTCATCGCTCCAATAGTTTCTTTCAGACGGCAACTGATGATATCCACTGAACAATAAAATACCAACAAACGATTTGAGTTTGTCTATTGTAAGTATGAAATCTGGATCGTTTTTGTTTCTTGCATGTTATATCTAACGATAAAATAAGATATTTTAAAAATAAAAACTATAAAAGGACCAAAAGTTTTTTTTAGGACTGTCCTATAAATAGGACGCTGGCCTATAATGGGTTAAGAGATCTTTTACTACCTAACTGTCTTAACGAGACACAAAATAACACAGGAATAGATCAGCTGTTTTAGCAGGAATTTAGAAAATGGCAGCCCTCTTTATTACTTAGCCATCGAATAAAACATTCCCCAGCTGGGCGTTATGGTCTTTAAACAGACAGAAGAAAATACAGGAATAGATCAGCGGCTTTAGCAACAATAATTGAGGAGTATTACCATATTTCAGAAACAAAATGAAAAAAAAACAGTGAAACCCTCTCTGCCTGTATTATATAAATGTGGTCAACTTATTGAAGTGTATTTTCGTAAAATATCTTATTCTATTCATTGCAGTTACAATTAATTGTAAAACAGTTGTGATTAATGATAATTACAACTTACTCTTCTTTTGTTGCATGAAGTGTTTGGAATAGATTGTACTTGTCATATAGGCACATGGATTTAACTCAATTTATTCACAAATCTATTTATGTAGATTTTAACGATTGAAACAGAGAAAATAGATTCCATTAAATTGAAACTGAACTACATGTTAGAATCAAGCTATGTATGGAAATTGCTAATTCTAGGTAACAAAAGGATTCTACATTCCGTTGGGTAGCAGCTGCCGAATGCCAATAGAATGCAATTTAATGGAAACTAGAGCGGTACAAACTGTTAATAAATATGAAATAATGGTACCTTTAGAGTTCTATTAGTCGTATATGTATTCGGAATTCCTAGAAATAAATGCATTTTTCTTCTCTTCGGTGATATTAGACAGAGCTTGGATTTGTGGGAATGTAATTGTATTATGTTTAAATAAATAACTTAGTTAATACAGTTGTAATTAAGATGAGATGATTTATTTGTATTTCAATCTATTTTTAACTAACATCATTAATCTAATGTAAGAGTGCTGAATTAAAAATTTGTAAAAATAACTAGAAATGAAATCCGTCGATAATTCATTCTGGTTATTACTTCGCCTAACCTAAACAAAACTAATAAGTTAGCTGAAAAACAAAAAACAACAGGCACTACATTCTAGCTTGTATTGATAATAAATAATAGGACAGTATACGTTTTGGTATGAGAGTATCCGTAACTATGGAGAATTCTACCTATAACAGCCGATATTAATGCCCGAAGTATCCAGACGAGATGAATAATTTATTTTTCATTCCGGGAATGATTGTAAATATTGGAACGGTGCCAAGTAGCGGTTCGACCTCCACGTTTCACCTAAACATTGCGAAGAGAAAGAAAAAACATTTACTTACCTGAAGTATCTTACATCTATTCGTTTTACACATATCGTCCATGCACGGCTGGTACATCCCCAGTGTAACACAGTTGAGCAAGATTACCATCATTGACACCCTTTCGAACCATGTATAGTTGGAGTTAAGGAAATTTTCTCTTATAATATTTTTATATAAATTCTATGTATGTACTTACAATGTATAAGTACTGAAGAGAATTCATATTTGATTGGAACTTTGATCATAAAGCAAATATTTATTTCTATTATTAACTGTATGCTTTGACGAATAATCGATTTCATTGTGTTCGTATCAAATTTAAATATTTATTAAATTTAGACTTAATTAATCATTTTAGAAATCCGTTTCTTACTAACAAATACAGCCCTACGTCTGTTAATTTCATTTTAATCTGAAAATATTAAAAATGATCATCAGAAGCTTCTGCTTCAGAAAAAATAAGTAATGTGTATCGCTACAAGTTAAGGCATAAATAAATTAAAACACCGCTATGTAAATTGCTAGTAATTCCCACATCAAGGCATAAAAACTGCTTACGGCCAATGAAGAAAGAATATATCAGCACCTAAAGCAGATCTATGATATCTCACAATCTCTATTTGTCTTTATCAATGCAATGTAAGGGTAAGAAGATAATGGTCCAGCTCATTCCTTCAGAAATTTTTAACTCGACAAATCTAAATTGTTGGAGAAGGTCCACAGTCGTGGCTTCTTTGGTCTAGTCGTTCTGTTCCTTTATTATTCGGTTGACAAATCTTTTGCATGATAGGAGGATATGTCAGATCCAGAATCCACGGAAGAATGTTGAAAGTATATTTGAAGATATCAAACTTTACAAACACATAGACCACTTTTAAAATGCCTATGTTAGTGTTTTCGGCAATTTGCGCGTAAGCAAACGTACGGATTCTCCAAGCTATAAATCAGGTGACAATTGAAATAACGAATTTGGAAAAGCAATATTTTAAAATCTAAGCGGAAAAGTTTTCAATAAAAGCAGACACATTTTTCCTTTGATAAAAATTCAGGATACAAAGACCTAGCCGTCCACATTTATCATCATGTTTATGGTAATATGAACTATGTATCTTGAAGACCAGCAAACTATTAATAAATAGCAGTTGCGTTAGAAGGAACTCCATATTAGGAAAGAGGGTTTGAAACCTTCAAAAGTTTAAGGGCGATATGTCAGAACCACATTTAATGAAGCATCACAGATAAGCAAGTCCAGAAATTACACAATTTCCAAAAAAAAAACAGTTCTTTTTAGACATGCAACGGAAAGAGATTTACCATACAGGCTATTAAACCTAGTAACGGGGACAAACCTGTTTTTGTAAAGAAATTCACTAGGTACGGAATAATACAATAAGCTTTAGGCCGCGGTGTTAAGGGGATGACGTGAAACCTGATCCGTACCCAGTGTGCAAATCAAATCAAGACATGCAACGAATATTCGGTTACTATTCGGTATTCGGCCTATTCGGCCACTTTTATGCTATTCGGCCGAATACCGAATATTGGGCCGAATACTTTTAAGTGAGATGATTTGTATCAGATAATTGATAAAATAAAAATTAATTTTTTCTGTGGCGGTAAAAAGGTTGACATTTTATTCCTCTTGACGGGGTACAAAACGTCTCTTTTTATGAAATCACTTTTTCCCCGGAAAGAAAGTGAGTACTTTTTTCCCCGATGTGTCAAAATGACAGTTGTTAAATGTGCATTGTACAATTTCACGTTTTCCGCGATTTAGCTGGCAATAGTTTTAAGTGATGCTACTTTCACTGCTTCTACTAAATCCCATGGAGTACAAGAAAATTCTGAATCAAAAATATTCATTTTTTAACTCTGATTATTGACTACAACTTTTAAACCTAATTGGAAAATTAAATTGACGGACATTTAATTACGTCAAATGTTTCCTTAGCATTGCCAGTCAGCCTACCAGTTTAAAACTTCCAACTTCACATCGATTGAATTTCTGACTTTAGTATGTTGTAATAATATTATTAAATCGTCGGTTTTCTCGTCACAGAAAAAAATAGTGTATTATACACGGGCAAAAAGTTAGATTTTAGCTCTAGCAACCTCGAGCTAAAATCTAATACTTTTTTCCCTTGTATAATAAATAACAATTTTGGTAATCATTGAAGTAGTACATAAACAACTTCCGTATTATAAAAATTTGCATAAAACGATCAAATAACTAGAAGTGGGAAATTATGTTTCAGAAAGACTAATTTCTCTACATTTTCAGCTAGTAGTTAACTCATTTTTTTCTCGTTCATGCGCCAGCCGAATACTTTTGCCTAATATTCGGCTATTCAGCGAGGAAGTCCGCAGAATATTCGGTATTCGGCCGAATATACTATTCGTTGCAAGTCTATGTAGTTCTTTATCTTGTGCATCAATTATTATCTGGATTTAGCCTTAAAGGTAAGAAATGGTTTTTGCAAATATTTTCAGTGAGTGCTGTCATAACTTCGCCCAAAGGAATATCCTGTAGAACTACGAGTGTGGAAATTTCACTGGGTGTGAGCATCATTTCCCCTAGTTTCTACGTATTTAGTCATATGAATGTCAAGGGTGGCGATTCTTTTATAAAGTGTACAAAACGAGTTTTATTATTACACTTCTTGCGTCACCGACTACTGAAGCTTGGTATTGTGCGTAGACCTAAGTTTAACGAAAGCGTGGGCGTAATTTCTAATTTTATTCGACGTAATTTTTTCGTTCTCCTGAATGGTATTCTTAAGGTAGTTATTGATTTTTAACTTTTTTCCAAAAATAAATAAAGAACTTTTTCTTCCTGAACCATTTTATTTTTATTCTTTCAGAGCTAGACGGAAATAATATTTTCACCTTGTTAAAATTCCATTAAAGTTTATATTAGGGAGTAGAAACCTCGTTGATATAACGAAATAATCAAAAAAATTAAATTTTTTCCCAATTAGAAATTCCGGAACGCCAGCCTTCGTCGGCGATGGTACCTTGTTATTGTTTGTTGAACAGTTGCAGTGGAACATGCCGCAGGCTCGTTATATCCGTTGCATTCTACGGGAAATTCAAAAACTTAATATTGTGAAAAAAGAGTAACGCTGCGACGTGGTGATGATGTGACGCGGGGGCAAAAAAGTGGCAAGGACGGTCTACCCAATTAAAATTCATGCAACGTTTGAACATGTCTCGTGCATAAAATAGTTGTTAAATTCAATAGTAAGGGCACATGTTGTTACGACATGGAATTTCAACGTACAAAAATTATGTCACATGTATTTCGTGCATCTTTTGTTAATTATAAAATGTTTTAATTAAATTTTTTATCTGCTCATACAAGACAAAAAAAATAACAGCCAACTTTTAAGCTATTGAATGAATGCTAGATGGATATTGTGAGTACATTTTATGAGTGAGAATTTTTAGTGTGTGTATGTATGTATATAAGTATGTACCATCTTTTTCAAATTAATTGCGAATCGAAGCGCGACAAGTTTTG
>ML217802.1:191-21333 GCA_004785975.1 Popillia japonica | reverse complement strand
ATGTCCCTGAATTGTCCATAGAATTATCTTTTCAATGCTTTCGCAGTATTAGTACTTTTTCTATTTGCATTGTAATGGTCAGAGCATAAAGAACATTTAACAAACTGGCAATTTAACAAAAACTTTGATGGTAGAGGTATCGTAGAGCAGTAAATTTCAAATGGTATTTAAAGAACTTTCATATAGCAGTAAGTATACAGTATGATCATAAATTGAGTCCGTATAACTCCTACTGAAGTACGAATTGAGCAACATGTGAGCAATAACTTTATAAAATAATCGGTGTAGCCGCATTATTCAACCGGATGCAGTTCCTCAGATTTTATTAATCAGTATGTAAATCGGAGAACTAAGACATATGACTAGAAGTAGAAGACAACAATAACAGCCTTTTTAAAACTTCTGTTGAAGCTGACAGTATCATTAGTGAAACCTCAAGCAAATACTAGCCAATCAGACAAGTATAATTATAGTTAAGGGAGGTGTCTTAATTTAATTAAAAATCGACATATTTTTACGTTGTTTCAAAGAAAAATCTCCTGCGATATTCAATCTGGTCCGTTTTCAGCGCCGGATAATTGGGCGTTACCGCAAATAGGAGGAATACCTATAAAGAGATTGTATCTGCTATATTGCAATGTTGCATTCGAAATACTCCGAACTAAATCTACCTAGTAATGCATTTACATAAACGCTGCCTTTCTACTCTTACAGGTCACGTACTTAAACGCTCACTAGATATTTAACGGACGATTGCACTACTACATGTAAACCATATGAAAAAACAGCAATAAGGAAGTGAAGATTAACGCTACCTAGGTTGTACAAACGTTTGTTACAATATGAATTGCTTCAGGAACATTCGCGGCAAAGAGAAAGTATTATCGGTATTATACATACATACTTCTGAGGTATTTCGAATGTTGAAATTGGCAAATACGATGATGATTCACTTTTTATCTTCTCTCTTTACAGATTAACTTGCTATCCTTACATGTATAATGAAAGAGAAAAAACTACACCTACACATCTTTCGTAAAATTTGTTTAATTGATGATGAAAGGAATGTAGGTTTTATTATTTTTTCAGATACCTATACAGCGTTAGTAAAAAGTCCAGGAACGGTCGAATAACTTTGTTATTTGAAAATTATGATTTCTGAAATTTGGTATGGGGGTATAGTTAATATAAATGCATTTTACGCAATACAGTTTATATTTTTTTCACTTCCGGTTTAATCGGCAATACGTCCAACTTTTTTTTTTTAAACGGAACGCCCAGATTTTTTTAACACTTTTGAATGCAAAACAAAAAACTACGTTCAGGAAGTATTAAGATGTTTATTTTTATTCACAAGAAAACAGTTACAAAATTAAAAAAGTGTCCTAATACAGAAAAATCAAGATACCTGTTTATTCAGGTTGCGATTACAATAATTGTTCAAAATGCTCTCCATTTAAAATTTGACAAAAATGTAAACGGTCTGTAAAATTTCTTATTGAATTTTGTATTTGTTCTGGAGTGATGCGATTGGCTTCTTGAACTATTCTCTCTTCCAATTGTTCAAGATTATGGGGACGATTTTTGTACACTTGACGTTTCAAGTGACCCCAAAAGAAAAAATCTAATGGCGAGAGATCTGGCGAACGTGCTGACCATTCGATTGCTCCTCTACGGCCGATCCAACGTTCCGGAAAAATTTCATTCAAATAATCGCGGACATTATGGGCAAAATGTGGGGGAGCTCGATCTTGTTGAAACAAAAAATGTGCATTAGGGTGATCACCTATGTTTGCATTTGGAAAGAGGGCCGCAAGTGCTGGAACAACCTCATTTCGCAATAAATTTAAGTAGACGTTGCCAGTTAAATTTCCCCTTATAAAAAATGGTCCTATGATGTTGTTTCCAACAAGACCAGCCCAGACATTCACCTTTTGAGGACGCTGTGTATGGACTTCTTCAATCCAATGCTGATTTTCAATTGACCAGTAGCGACAATTATGTCTGTTCACAGTGCCGTCGAGACAAAACGTTGCCTCATCTTAAAAAATGATGTGATCTAAAACATTAGGCTGCTGCTCGATCAATTCCGTCATTGTTTCGCAAAAATGTAGTCCACGATCTGGATCATCATCAGTTAACTCATGGACGGGATACATTTTATAGGCTTTCATTCTTGCTGATTTAAGAATCTTATGAGCAGATTTTTGGGAGATCTCATGAATTTGCCCTAATTCTGTTGTGGACACGTGATGATTTTCTTCCACTGTAAGTAACACATTCAAACTAGTTTCTTCATCTGTTGCTGTTAATGGACGTCCCCTTCTAGGTAAATCCTTCACCTGACGAAAAGCTTCAAACTTGAATTGTTCGGCATACCGTACTTTTACTAATGTGACGATCCGGATAAACAGTATTAAATAAAATACGCACCTCTTCAAAAGAACGTTGACGATCACGGTACCCATGCATCATTAATACCTCAATTCGTTCTGATTCAGTAAGTTTTACTGCCATTTTCAAATGTGTCAATGTCTAAAATAAGTAAATTTATAGCGATGCAAAAGTTAAAACGCTTTTAAAATTGTCAAATGTGACGGCAAAAAGAATGCAAACACTAAACAGCATCTTTTTTCAAAGGTACCTTGTTTTTTCTGTATTAGGACACTTTTTTAATTTTTTAACTGTTTTCTTGTGAATAAAAATACACATCTTAATACCTCCTGAACGTAGTTTTTTATTTTGCATTCAAAACTGTTAAAAAAATCTGGGCGTTCCGTTAAAAAAAAAAGTTGGACGTATTGCCGATTAAACCGGAAGTGAAAAAAATGTAAACTGTATTGCATAAAATGCATTTATATTAACTATACCTCCATACCAAATTTCAGAAATCATAATTTTCAAATAACAAAGTTATTCGACCGTTCCGGGACTTTTTACTAACGCTGTATATACCTATACATACATACATATGTATATACCTATATGTATATGTAATCTATACGCCGGTAGTGTGTTCTACTTAATAACTTTAAGTATTCTTTTCCATTAAATTAACATACAAGTTGTTTAAAGGTGAATTGGTGTTATTGCCAACTACCTTTTAATTACAAGTAAGTATAAGGTTAGTTAAATTACCACCGATGCAGTACTTCTGCTAGTTTAACCTCAATATTTTCGACAATTTCCGTCCAATATATACATAGATATTATTTATAAGATACAATGTAGATAGTGTCGTGAAAAAATTATTTTTTCCGCATAACCACGACACTATCTACATTGTATATATCAAAATACGGAAACGAAAATATCCAAGTATTATTTATAAGTGTATCAAATGCAAACCTATAGTTTCAGAAACTTGATATCGTCAAACTTTTCTGGCCGCACGCAAGACATTTTTTACATATGGCAGGAATAATATCTGATATTTATTACTCGTAAAAAATTAATTAAATTTTACCGCAGAATATGTTTTGTTAACAAACTTTACGTTAATATGGAAAGGTATAAAGTAACTTCAAGTACAATAGTGAGTAGTTTAAATGAGACTGTGGTAGCAAGTCCACTTATTCATGCAAGCATGTAGACGTTACTGTGAGATAAACTACATTTACCTTTTAGGTTAGGAAAACGTATTGGACCAATAATCTGCCTACGAGCGCTGTTTGATGAATACCTGGATTAGAAATGACAACGCAACTTTTTTAGGTTTTGACAATTTATTTTTCAATATAATCGTCTTTCAACTCGATACACTTTTTCCAGTGGTGCTGCAACTTTTTTAACCACTCCGTATAACACGACTTTTGTTGGGCTGCAAAATACTCCTCCGCAAAGGCGATAACTTCTTCATTCGAGCTCTATTTCGTTCCAGCGAGCGATGTTTTTAAAACTCGCAGGAAGCCAAATACAAAGAATACGAAGGATTGGGGTAGAAACGCAATTCGAGAAGTTTGGCAAGTGGAAGAGCACTTTCTTCTTCGACAACTGTGGTCATTTTTGTTTCAAATCGGCATTGAATTGGCTCAATAAATCGGCGTAGTATGCTCCTGTGATTGTTTTTCCCTTCTCTAATTAGTAAATATGGATCACACGTCGCCCGTGGCAAAAAAGAGGGCAGAAGGCACCGTCTTCGCCTTTTTGGAGCACGTTTACCGGCTAAAACCAATTGTTTCGATTGTTCTTGGGTGTTTGTTGTGTACCAATGAATCCATGTCTCAGCGACGGTCACCAAGCGACGCAGAAACTCTTGAATATTTCGATTAAATAGCACAAAGCATATAATTGAAGTGGTTTCGTAATTTACTGTGTGAGCAAACGCGGCATCCATCGCGGGGACAGCTTTCTTATAACCAAAATTTCGTTGATTTCCTCGCAGGTTTTGCACATTCAAAAACAAGAATTGGATCACTGACCGATAGTGTGCTCTTTTTCCATGGTCGCAAAAAACACTAGGACGATGTTTTCAAAATAAAGGTGTAGGATTGTCACAGAGTTTCGACAGGTGGGCTAAAAAGGCTGTATTACATGATAGTAGGCGTATTTTGTCGAGTTCGCAATATAAAAGGGGCTAAAATTACAAAAATAATACGAAAATAACATTGTTTGTTTCTTCTTCTTTAGTGTGTTGGGCGCTAATACTACTTGCAACAATTCGAGAGACGTTTGAATATGTTGATGATGACGACTCACGCGTGGTTGAAACGCGTTGTGTGCCGAATTAAACACAAGTTGTGCTGGTTTTCTTTTTATAGAAGTGAGGGAAAATTTTACATAAGGCTTATCGCAATGATCTTAATCCTGGCTTCTGTCAGAATGCTACTGACTGAAACACCTCTCCTGCCTTAGTATCTCGTTTGCTATTGGCATCCGCTTTCACATTCCTTCAGTGTGGTGCCGTTACCAATATTTATTTTCCTTCGCTTCTCTTATGGACATAACGGCTTTATATAGGTACGTGCTGCCAATTGTCCTCTCATATCATTAACGTTTTCAGCATATCTGCTTCTTCGAGAATTGTTCAATCTTACCTTAGGTAGCGAGGTAGTATCAACAGCGTATGTTTCACGTCATCCAGAGCTCCGCACACTTATCAGTGTCTACTCTTTTCCTGTCACACAAATGTTTTTTAAACATCGATGGTAGGTCAGGAACCTGTCCGTGAGAGTGTTTCAGCCACGGTCTTATGGCGAGGTTCAACCTTCTTGTCCATTTTGCATATTTTCCTTTCAGCCATTTCTGCTGCCATCTTACGTATAGTTTTTCTCTGGCAGGGGCTTTAGAAGGTCTACCAAATCTTTCTTCTCTTGTATTGATTGAAGTTACCGGAATTTACCTGGATTATACAAATCTGCAACCCTTAAAATCACATTAGAAGGGTCACTTCATGTTTCTGGTTCACGTCAGATTAAAATACATTTGCTATCTTTAGTTATATTGAATGTTGACTAAATAAAATTTGATCCAACCGTTATTAGCCTTCTTGAAATGCTCTTCTGCTTTTATGCTTTGCCGTAAGTAGAATGCTACTTTTCACCTTCATGCATAAAGCCCTATGCCGTGAAAATGATTTCTTATTGTTTGGATTGAAATTAATTGTTAAGTAGCAACTGTGAGCTAATTTTGAAATTGGATTGCATTTAAATATCAATTTTTATCTACAAATGTAAGCGGCACTAATTATTTCTGCTGTGTTCGCCTATTTTCTAAGGCTATGGCTTCTATGGTTCTCCAAGTGTGTGATTCGTATAAATAATTTTGCAGAGCTATAGTTAATATACATATGTAGGTATAACAAAGTTCACTACTCTTCGCTTGTTATTTAGATGATGAAAATGTGTAGCGACTGCAAAAGACTGTTGGTCATCATTATACATACATACCTAACAGCGACTAGTTTCTTTAAATATGCAGAAACACGGCAGGTTCTGGTACCTATTTAAATATATTCCTGGCACAATTATGAGTGCAATATACATACATACATATACATACATATGTATGTTATGAGACATTTCGAGCAGCGCATTTCTTAAGTGGGCAATACAGGATCAAATATTTACATGTAAAATTGACGCAGAAATGTATGCAAAAATAGATGTAAATTCACGTCAATGGCCTTGAGAAACAGGACGTGTTCTATATTTCAAATTTTACATGTAAAAATCAATGTTTGTTAATAAATCCGTATATATTATATGTATGTAATTTATGATCGTGTATTGCCGGCTTTAGAATAATTTTGATGAATTTATTTTCCGTCAGTAGTATTAGAGTTCGTATCATCTGCAGACTGTATTACGACAGATAAACACGTCATTAGATGCTGCAACAATACTATAAATACAAAAAAGTAATATTACCATCATAATTAGTAACGTCAATTTTACTTTCACTTCACCTTATGTGACTATATTAAACATAGCGGCGTTAGGGTATTTCGCAAGTCACTCCATTGAAGTAATTGTCTGCTTACCGCTCTAAACAGAACCGCTTCTAACTAATGTACAAGACAATAAATAAATTGTGGGATATTCGTTATTAAGTAGAAGCAATAGCATTAATCAACGTTCATTGTATTACAATAGAATACTAGTCACGTTTTTGTTTCTATATCGCATCATTATTAAGTGATAGTGATAGTGTATGGAAAGGTAAATTATTACACCACGATACTATCTACTAATACAATTGGATAAAGCAACTGCAAAAAAGAAGGCATATATTCATTCCAAATTGTATACAGTGATTAAAACCAAATGTCTACAATAAGTTATCACTTTTCCCTTGACATGTTGCTTATATTTCCGTTTAGAAACCATAATCGACTTTTGATATTAGATTATTTTTGGAGTCTATATGTTGCAACACTATTAAGTTTATACAGTACTGTAATATCATTTGTAGTTTGTAGATACTAATCATTGTTTGAATTATTCATCGGAAAACAACAGCTAATATAAGAAAATTTTAAAAACAATTAATTTTTTTCTTCTATTTATGGAATATATCATTCAACAGAAGTTACACACAGAAATACATATTATAACTGCAATTCAATTCATGTGAATCAACTTTCAGAAAAATCTAATAAATTTTAATAACGTAGAATTGAAAGACGGAGCAATAACCATTTTGCTCATAATATAATCAAATGTACCTATGGTATATGTAGGCATTATAGAAAAGTGAATTCAAAATATGGCTAACGTTCAGGCAAAAATGGACTAAAATATTGGATGTATAACCTAAAGTTTGAATGTTATCACTTTAATATTTTAGTATTACAGTGGCCTTGTTTTGTTGGAGAAATATATCTCTAGCCGTAGAATTTATCCATATGAGATGATAGTGTTTTCTAATCTTTTTTTAGTTATATACTTCTTAATTCATGTCACACTGTCAACATTGCATGCAGAAATATATCTCTAAATAACCATTTTAGGATGTTTTACAATATTTACAATTTTGCTTTCCTAATCGTAAGCTAAGATCCAAGTAATTGGGAGTATAATCCTACAAATTACTACTACATCCACTATACTGCACGCCATCCAATATGTTCTGTTGCTATCAAACCTGCAAAACGTATGTACATATGTACACATGTGTTCAACAATGATTGAAAGGTGTTGAATCGCCCGCGTTTTTTGGTGTTTGAAAGTTGGCATTTGTACAAGGTATACCGTAAATAATTAGTAGCGACCCTCTGTTTACTTTCGTTATCTGTATTTTTTTTGTTATTTTACTTCTTTATTACCAGAAAGGCTTTTCTTACGAGTCTACGAGTACGAGTCATTAAAGCAAAGGGTGAACTTGTGCTTAAATTTACATGGACAGCATGTTGAACAAATGTTTTAGTTTTAAAATAAATAATATCCTGAATAAGTAATAGTTTTGTAATAATTTCGATAGAGTAATCACATCTGAGATTAAAGTATGTGCAATTTAAGTGTTTCTATTCTAATTTTTTAATGCTAGGCCTATGATATACGATATTTACTCTCTGGTGCTTCCAGATGCTGGCATACATTTAGCACCAACTTAAATATAAAAAATTGAAAGGAACGAATTTCAAACACCTTTCAATCATTTATATACACTTTGTATTACAGGCGCAGCTTTCTTTGCGTAATCAGTATGGAAGTATGTAGTTGTTAAAAAAATAATATACACCCAAGAAATTGCTTAGTCTTCCAAACTATTGCACTATATGTGACTACAAAAAAGTATTTAAAATTAGAATATAGCTCCGGGACATATAATAAAAGAAAATGCACAAATCAGCACAAAATTCCTAATGTGTTTTTTGTCATATTTGGCCAGAATGACAGGTTCTAAAGCTTTACTTACTCCAAAATGATAGCATAAATGTTGAGTAAAGTGTTTGTGAAGTTGTAATTTCTTTGACGTATTGATTGTCTATATTAGTTCTTGATGTCAAATAGTACTAAATACTTTCCTATCATATAGTGTACTCATAATTTCCTTTACCTCAGAGCTGCTTCAAATAGCTTCGATTATCTTGAATAATTGAGGTTGCCTAGAAATCTTTGCCCGAAAGAGAAATTAGTCACATATGTCACATAAACTGAGAGGAGAAAATTTGTTCTTCATTCTGTTCAAAATAACAGTCTCAAATTTCAGATTAATATTAAATTAAAGCCCAGCCAATGATTTTGGGAAAAGATAATGTGCTTCTAGAGTTTGTAAATAGTGGCTACAATGATATGCTGCCAAAAATTGCTTAGATAGCGAATGACGATAATGGTTTTTACCGAATCAACCAAAACGTTTCTCTGCAATTTTTGTGAACGCCATGTTGTTAGGTGGCTTCCACACTTCGTAGGAATGATTTAACGTTTGATTTTTATCAAACTTGTTGAGGGTGTCCTCACTGATCAGCACAGGTGCGGCTTCAGCGACTTTATGAATGAAATCTCAATTTTGTCGTTTGAGTCGCTGGCTCCTTATTTATTCATCATGTCATTTACTATTTTTTTCGATCAGTGGGGTTGAGAGCTGTTTAAATAACTTGAACTTTCAATTACCCCATTATTACGTTAGCCTAACCATTTATTAAATTATTTTAATATACACATGCCATATCCAAATAATTTGGGTTAACTTTAAAATACTCAAGTGAAAACTTTTTTTTTTACTTAACGTGACATTGATATCCAACTATCGGAATGACAAAAAGGTTTTGATCCCATACTAATGTCAGATACACTAACTAATACAACGGAATACAACTTATTACCAATGCCTCGTCAATACAGGATTTAGTGGTCCTGATTTTCTGGGACAGATTTCAAAGTGACAAGAAGAGCCAATTATTGGAATAATATTTGTAGGTATTGAGCTGGCTAATGCAAGGCTACATAAGCTATGTATATTTGTTTTCAGATTAGATTTGTATTCTTTTAGTTTAAAGGATATTTTAACAAAAACTTACAATAAAAATATAAATTTGAAACTGTTTTCGAATAACTTTTAAATAGTGGTATAAATACAATGCCACTAATGAAATCGAAACTAGGTTTCAATAACCTAGAACTTAAAAGATACATTAACCTATTTTCACTTATTTTTATTTCGCTCTACTCTGGCTTTAATAAAAGTCATAATATACATATTTATGATGAAAGAAATCAAATCTATGCTCTTCGATAAAATCGCTTTTATGTAAATCGGTCCAGTTTTTATATGGAAATTTGGTTTAGAATAGTTTCGACATTTCCTCTCTAATTAATAATACTACATAAACAAATTTTATGTCGTATTTTACTGATTTGTGCGATTAAAATCTTCGGTTTAGAACGATATAATTGTCGGTGGCTTTAGAGCGACAATAAGTACCTTTTAACATGGTCAAGAGATGTGCGGCGTGATGATGACTTTCACTCGTCCTTGGGTTTCCTCGATGACTTTGTTACTTTCTCTGTAAGGCCGGCGGACAGGCATATTTTACGATGATTGTTCGTTGGAGTCATCTTCTCATTTATATTTAACGGATAACCATGTTCTCGTTTAAAGTAGAATTATAAGTCTTGTGTATGAACGTTGTAAATGTCCAGAATGGATTACTTGCTTGGATGACTGATTGTGGAATACTGTCTTTTAGTATAGTGTAGTACAAACATAAATAATATATTGAATAAAGTTATTTAGTTCAGTCTAATACTTGGTTTATATATCTATCTAAGGAGAAATAACGATACAGTAAAAGCTGTGAATAGCGGCCACTAAAAAAATCAAATTGTAGGCCGTTATTCAAAGGTGGTCGCAACAGACAGGTGAGGGATATTACTCACGCCAAATTCTAAGCAAATATTTTCACATGATTATTTTTCTTTTAGAAATAAAATTCATTTGGACATTATGTTAAATGATGTTATTTAAACTTAAAGTAGAGAATACAGAGACACGTACATACATAACTAAACTAAATGTGTATACATTTTGTTTTGCGTTCATTGTTGATATACATATGTATACGTTTAAATAGATTGCTTTTATTTTTTGACAAAAAATTAGACTTGCTACGAATAGTATATTCGGTCGAATACCGAATACCGAATATTCTGCAGACTTCATCGCCGAATAGCCGAATATTAGGCCAAAGTGTTCGGCTGGCGCACGAACGAGAAAAAAATGAGTAAACTACTACCTGAAAATGTAGATAAATTAGTCTTTCTGAACCATAATTTTCCACTTCTAAATTTTCATTACGTAATTCAAGTGCATAGACATTTATTTGATCGTTTTATGCAATTTTTTTAACACGGAAGTTGTTTATGTACTTATACTACTTTAATGATTACCAGAAAAATATATTATTATAAAATTAGTAGATATATGTATTTTTATGACCTTCTTGTACTTATCTTATTTTCCTGATCTTTTTTTCACTTCTAGGTCAATTACAACACTCTAATTCGAATAAAGATCAAATTTATTCGAATTAGAGTGTTGTAATTGACCTACAGGTGGAAAAAATAACAGGAAATTAAGATTATTATGAAATAAATAAATTTTTATTTTATCAATTACCTGACTACAACAAAACATCTTACTTAAAAGTATTCGGCCAAATAGTACCTAGATATTCGGTATTCGGCCGAATAGGATAAAAGTGGCCGAATAGGCCGAATACCGAATAGTAGCCGAATATTCGTTGCATGTCTAAAAAAATGCTTCAATTTTTGTTTTTTTCTAATTTTTTAACTTAGATTTATACATTTCACTTTCACATTTCTGTAAAATTTTTGAAATGTCTATAACCATGTCACCATTATTGTTACACAGGAAGAAACTCTGTATTTCTCTTAATTTTTCGCACACTTCGCCCATATTTGACAAAGTTGATTTTGAATCTTCAAACTCTTCTATCTCGTTGTTATCGGAATCATCATCATTATTGCATAGTTCTTCAACAATTTCTGCTATACTAAAATCTGGATTCTCTGTAGCTTCATCATTGTCAACGGAAGCAAAATCGTGTAAACTTGCCATTGCACTGCCGACTTTTGGAAATAGCTTAGCAATGGGTATTTCGTCCTCCTCGCAAAAATCTTCATTAAATTGACCTACTTCTGCGAATCCAACTTTGGATAAACAGTTTGTAATGGTAGATCGAGAAACCTGCTTCCATGCGGCTACAATCCATATTAGCGTACTTGTTAGATTTATGCTCTTTTCCGAATCTTCAGTGTCAAAAAACTGCAGTATATCATTTTAAAATTGTGAATTATGGCTTGATCAAACGGCTGATAATACGACATAGTGTTTGGAGGCAAAAAAATCAATTTGACGTTTCTTAGCGAAACTTTAGGATATGAAGTCGCATTTTCCAGAAATAGAAGCACCTTTCGATTTTGTTTTTTCATTTGCATGTCAAGCTGATACAGGCATTTTGGCATAACATCTAATGTCATCCAAGCCTTTTTGTTATGTACCCACTCTAAAGGTAATTTGTTGATATGATTTCCCTTAAAATATCGAAGATTTTTCTTTTTTCCAATAACTAAAGGGTTTTCTTTGTCGCCTTCCATATTTGCGCAGAATAAAATAGTTAACCGTTGTTTTGCAAATTTTTTGCCATTGCGTTTATCATATTTTAATGCAAAAGTTTTATTTGGCATAGCGCGATAATACAGACCTGTTTCGGCAACATTAAATATATCCTTCGGGGAATAATCCTTTAACATTAATGATAATTTAGATTTCCATGCTTCTACATCTTCCAAATTTACATGAGCAGACTCACCACAAATTGATTTAAAAGTGATATTGTGCCTTCGATAGAATCATTCCAACCAACCATTTGAAGCAGCAAAATTCTCGATATTTAAAGTTCTTGCTGTCTCTAGCGCCTTTTGTTTAATCAATGATCCAGATATGGGAATGTTTTTATTTCTAGCCATGCAGAATCACTTATGCACAACTTGATTGATGATGACTGATGATTTCTGATTAAAATTAATACCTACTTCATACATCCTCTTATCACTTTTGTTTATTTAGGAAATCGTTAATTTGAGTTTTTCCAATTCCGAATTTTTCGGCTAACTTCCGCCAACTTAAAATATACTTTTCACTCGCCTCGATAATATCAATTTTGTCTTTCAGTGATGAATGTTTTCTTTTTAGTGACATATTCAAACACTTCACGAACATAACGATAAACTTAAACTGATCGAATGAACAGGCGTTTTCGGAAACTGCTACAATCTGCTGCTCTTGTAAAATATTTATATCGTGTTTCATTACTAACTAACAATAAACCCTTACAAGTAAATTCTGTCACCTTCTTTAGTCTGAACAACAAATACGTGAGTTGTAAAATTTTCAGTACGGATGACGACCGTTATTGAGAGGTAAATGTTATTGCTTTTATGCCATAAAATATTGGGTTCATCTGACCGTGGTCGCTTTGTAAAGGCGGCCGTTATTGCAAGGTTTGTATATACGAAAATACTCGTATTGTAGATTTTTGCAACGTTAAATCTGGCCGTTATCACAAGTGGCCGTTTAAGCAGGTGGCCGTTAACACAGGTTCTTTTGTATTAGGCGTTTAGTACCTGGATGCAGTGCTGTCAGACAAGCCCTTTCTCGTGAACGTTGCAACATTTAGAGCTTCCAGGGAATCTAGAAAGTCACAGAGCCAGTTTTTAGCCATTATTTAATTAATAAAGTAACATGGAGTAAGTAAGTAGAGTTATATAGTAATGATTTTGGTAGAAGAGTAGTCTTATTTTTTTAGCAATCAAGTGTGCCACATGAGTCTTTATGGTTAATTGCATTATTTAGTGAATTACATATCGATACACATCTATCAGCACCAACGTTCTTTTAACCAGCACCTCGGACCTGCTTTGTTCATCAATATATTTTTGTGCTACGTAATAACAGTAATAATTATTTGTAATACCTTATTTTTTACTAATTACAACAGTATTAATTAAGCTAAGCTGCGCTGTATGCGATAATTGTCTCCCATAAATTGGGTAATCCTTTTGGAAATCAAAAATTAAATTGATTGATTGCTATCGAGGTCGGACGGTCTTTTAGCGGCTCTTACAAAATATTAAAAAAATCAAGTTTTCATTATAATATTCCTCATATAAGACAATAGTTTAAAAAAAAATTCTTGATATATTAAAGGTTAGATCACGGTTAGAAGTGTCAAAAAAAAATAACTGTTTTGCACATTGTGAGCCGGGCTCGTTCAACGTTGATGTCAATGCAGTGTTGCCAAACGTCGCTACTGCATCTGTTCGGCATTTTAGGTATAGTTAGTATACGCATGACAGTTCTCTATTGCGTCAGATGTTTTTGATCGAGTTGGGTCAGATAGGTACGTTCAGTGATCGTTGTTCATGACAAACTCTTAAAAAAAATGTAAATATTAAATAGAAACCAAATGTTTGTCTCATTGTTAGTTTGAATGTTGAAATAGGAAAAACAATACAAAACATGTATTTCCTAAAACATACTGTACATTTGTTAAAATTCATGTAAGTTTATCAATGGATTTTTGCCCGTTTTTAAACATAAGGATCCATTGTATATGTATGTAATATCTACGTAAAGCAGCTAAGTGCGTACTACCAAATGTACTACTTTTAAATCGTATATTACTTACTGCGAGTACAATGTGTACTGCTAAGAGTAAAAGTGCGTTTATTTAGTTTAAAATACACAAACGCAATCAAATCTTTTATTCTGAATATGTTTACGTTAAAAGTGATTGAATTTTATTTTCACATCTATTTAAGTAAGTCATAGACTTTCGCTGGATGTATGTATGTATGTACCACATACATATGTAAGTACATATGTACGAAACGGCAGCGTTAGAAATGCGGTGTTATATTAAATATTGCTTTGTTGTTCTTATAACGTAAATCAATCCTATTTTAATTAAATTTAACTTATTCATATATTATAAAACTAATACTACAAAATAAGCTGTTATAGTGTGCAAGAAAATATTTTTAGTGCTAAATTCTAAGCTTTGAAATTATGCTTAAGTAGTTGACATTTTATTCTGTAAGTTACACTATAAAAGTAACAGTATCTCCAGTGAAAGTAGCTAGACAACCACATAATTAACACACATGCGCATGTATTGTTTAAATTAACTGTTAATTCTTTACGTAATATTTTGCGGTTAGATAATTTTAGAAATTCTATTATCAAAAGTTGTGCACTTTTGACTTGATTTTTTTATTTTCCCAAGAAATATTAATGAAAGAACTCGTGGACATTTGTAAACTAAACTTCACATTTTTCAGGAGTGAATTGGAAGATGACTTTATGAACCAGTTGTGTGACAGTAATATATAAAACTTTTACAACAGTTTTTTGGTTAACATAAGTTTACTATGAGATGGAAACTGCCAGCACTCGGAATAATGGAGCATGATGGATCCATAAACTTGGTCGCTACACTTTCGGATCTTCTGGTATACCATCGTTTTAGGCTATTGAAAGCGCGTTTTGCGCTGTGTTCATTTTCGATGTATCCAATATTGAAATTTAACGTTTAAGTTTACTTTCCGTTGACAGTTTGATGATACCCTCTTTACCCGTTTTGTGCTAATTTTCAATTAAAACCGTGTTTTGTAATTTTAAACCGCACCAAAATTAAAAATTATTCGCGGTCGTTTATCTTCGTGAACCTATCACTAAATTGCTTTGATTAATACTGTTCCTATGTACACCCAAAGGAAGAAGTGCTTTTATAGTTCCTATATAACAATGTTTTGAAAGTGACCGGCCTTTACTTTCTTTGAGTGTACATATGTAGATTTATCGTATTAATACGGAAAAAATATCGTACAAACAAATGCTTCCGCCATCTATTTGTCAACATATTCATATGGTTAACACAAGGCTCCTGGCAAGGCAATAAAACGAAAAGCACTTGAAGTGCTTCGCCCTCCTATAAACTGCTTTTCATAATCAATTTTTACACGAAAATCAACAAATATACAACAACAAATATGATCCTTGCAGTTCGAGACCAATTTAAGACATTCATACAAACATTTAATCTACTTCATCAAATTCATGTTCAGTTCGTCCTCAGAAAAAAACAGTATGTATCTATAACTTAATAACTAGCAAGCATTATTCTAGCCCATATTTACATTTGTACCATCAAAACTAAAATCATAATAGAAAACTAAACTTTTTCAATATGTTTTAAAAGTTGACTTAAAATTTACTTCAGAAATCGATTTTAAAATTAGGTCTCTAAACCGGTTTGTTTTTTTAATATTTAAAAGCGTGACGACCAAATTATCATTTAGCCGATTTTCAAAATTGAATACCTTCAAAATTAAAGCAACACAAAACATGGTTTAAACGCACAAACTATTACAAAACAGACACAAATCCACAACATAACCAAATTTTGGAAAGTCAAAAGTGCAAAAATCAGTGTTTTGATCAAATTTGGATCAGTAACTTGTGATAGTATTTCAATTATGATGTTGTTCCTGAGCTGTTCGTATATTTTGCTTGTGCCAACACATTCTTAATATTCTTTTGCCAGGTGTTGAAAGAATTATTCTACCTCTACCAAAATCGAGCAATGTTCCAAATTTTTGCTGATTTCGGACACATCTGTATTCTAGCTGTGCTACCAAAGTTATTGAGGCAAGCTGCAAATACACAGAACGCTTTTTTTTGAATTAATACGATCTGATGCGCAGGTTTTCGTTTTATTTTCAGATATGACGCTGCTCTGCTTTTATTATTGATGTCGTCTTTTGTACGGTTAATGATAATTTTATTACCGTCCTGGTTCTCTTAGATTATTCGAAAGATTTCGATGCTCTCAACCATTTTCTCTTATTCTATTATATCTTCCTTAGGAACATAACCGTAACCACTTTCAAGGAAGTAAAATATATATCACTAGACTACCATCAAGAAAAGCTAAATTTAGTTTGACAATATTCATAATATTGTCACACAAACATGACAATAAAGGCAATTGTTTTACTTGCTCTGCTACTCAAGTCTGCCTTAAAAATTGGCTACTACTGCACTATTAGGGAGCTGGCCAAAGTTGGGCTGATCAATGTCGCTACTATCCACGCAAAGTTAGTATATGTATTTTTCTGACCTTACTTACCTATTCTATTCAGATATTTTTCCACTTTTAGGTCAATTTTTAGTAAATTAAAAATAAATTTATTAGTTGTAACAAAAATCTAATTAAATGTATACAGGTTCTGCAATAAATTGATTTTTAATTGAATAGAGTTTCATTTGACCTAAAAGTGAAAAAATAGCTGGAAAATAGACTATACAAAGTGGTCAAACAAATACTACAACCTACATTTCATTACTCCTTGAAAATAAACAAATTCTTGCAAACCAGCAAATAAAATTACCTGCGTCCACATCTGGTACTGCCATCTTTATACTCGGCACCATTGAAGCATTCAATAAAAACTAGAGTAAGATATACCAATTAAAAATTTTGGATAATATTTCTGAAACTAAGAATGCTGTTGCTGGTATTTTGCAAAGTTCGTTTATAAGACCCACGTTTTATATTTGCCTTTACGATTTCTTATTTCAATTCAGCACTCACATTTTTTCTAGCACTGTTCATCAATTTAATTAAATGAAAGACTACAACCGCTTTCGATTACAGTTGTTACTAACTCATACCATATACCGGTTTTCGCGGTATGTGTGAAATTAGCCTAAACGTTGGTTCATTACAACGTGCGGTTCTTTTGAAGTTGTAGAAGTAAATATTATAAATCGAAGCTGTAAAAACTAATCAGAGACAATTATATCCATGATATGTATAATTTCGTTATCAATGTTGATCCTGTAGGTTTAACGACAAATTGAACGGCATGTTATATAGTCCACGTTTGAAATAAATCATGTAATTCTCGTGGTTTATTTTCTCTCATTTTTCTCAGTCTTCTCTCGAATATTGAAATTTATCTTTATATAGCGGTCGAAGAGTGATGATAGAATCGATTGTATTTCTATATGTAAAAGGGATAATTACAAGTAAAATGAAAAACATACATAAGTATTATATGTAGATACTCGAGTGTCAGTGAAAGTCCGATACTATTATTCACTTCTACTGGCGAAAGTCTTATGTATCATCGAATCGATTCAACGTCAGGCTCATCACTATCATTCTAAATAAAACTTTATTTGTACAGCAGATAATAGTTGGAGTAATAAAATTATGCTTGGGAATTGGGAAAAATTGTAATAACATTTTCGTATAAAATTTATTGAATAAAATAATGGAGTTTGAAAGTATGGGTTGCCTGTTATTTTTAGATATACGCTGTTCAACGGAATTACCGTGTTTATTATTTTGAGTTCAAGTATATAGTTATAAATATACAATAAATAGTCTTTTAGTCATCGGATCAGATTAGATAAGATTAACGTTGATATGGCCATACCAACCTCTTTCACCGCGACCTGTTTAGACCTGTTGTAGTCTCCCTTAATCCTGGAAGGCGCCCTCTAACTTTGCCTTCTTTATAAGGCATCTAGTCTTTAACAGCAGTTGCTTAACTTACAGTTAGCTATGCGCTGTGGAACTTTCTGTACCCCGTACTAGAAACCTTGTCCCACTACACCTTTGCAATGGCACAACACATAAACTGGAGTTTCTTCCTCCTCCTTGCAGAATTCACAGATAACATTCTCTGCTAAGCCTATATTATGCATATGTCTATTTAGTCTACAATGACCTTTAAGCAGACCTACTATCATTTCTACAGTCTGACTGTGTTTACTCAGCAGTTTTCTAGTAACTTCAGGCCTCTGTTCCTTTAGGAACTCTTTTGTCGGTTTTTGTCTTGGTGATCTTTGCCACCATGCCTTGGATTTGTTATGTATTCATTCGTTGATGAATGGCTTTGACGAACCTGGTCTTGCCAGATCCTCTACTGCCTCATTTTCCTTCATGTCTTGTGTCTGGGAACCCAGGCCAATGCTAATTTCCTTTGGGAACCGTCCTAACTTGGTCCATCTTTCTACTTCTCTAGCGCAGTTATAAATTGTTGCTACCTCAGCTTGAAAAACCATTGTGTCCTTGCTGAAGTGTAAAGACGGCCTTTGTAGGCTTTTTTCTATATATACCAGCTCTTACGCTGCACTCCGTTTTGGAGCCGCCTGTATAGCAGTTCGAGTCCGCTCTTACTGGAGGGCCTTCCAGTACTTCTTATCTGGTATTTTTATCTGATAGTCCTTATGGATAAATATATTATTATTATATCTATGTTAAATTTGTGAACGACGGTATTACTTGGTAACCCGCTAATGGGTGCCGCCTTAAGTTTGTCTATAGTTTTTGATGATCAACACCGCGTGATTTACTTATCGATGCTTGATTATACGTTAGTTTGTATGCTGGAGACCTAGCAGTTTCTTGTACGAAGATATGTAATAGTAACGGCCTACCGCGGCATTGGAAGTTATCCTCTATTGCCATGGTAGGGATCGATCTCATCGCGTCGTAGGGCAGAGACAGGCCAATCTCTGCATTCCACTTACCGTCTTGGCCACCCGCGCCTGCCGTACCTTTAATCATCATACTAACGCTCCGGTCTTCTGCGCATAACCTTCTGCACCTGACTAAGACAATAGTGGCCTTGTTGTTTATTTTCTGGATGCGTGTGTTCTATAATGGTTCTATGCAAGTCTTTCGTCGAACCATACCCCAAAGTATTTTGCACCTTTGACATCTGGAACCCGTCCAGCTGCTAACACTAATGGCTCTAAGCCAGCGTTCTGTGCCTCGTAAACACCAATTGTCTACATTAAGTGGAGTCTACATTAAGTGGAGTGGTTTGCATACATTCCGTCACAACTTTTGGCAACCGCACTCTAAAGACTATTGTAGAGTCGTCTGCATCCTAGACAATGACAGCTTTTTCTGACGAGGTTTCGGATTTGGTCGTCCACCAGGATAACCCGCAGTAAAGAAGACAGAATGCCGTCCTGCGGGCATCCCTCTCTTGCTTCTGCTATGATGGTAGCGTGAACTATTCTGGATTTAGTTATCCATTCTTCCAGGCCAGCTTTTGTCCACTGCAGAAGTTTCGGTGTAATGCTCTTTCTCCATATAATGCCTCGATTATTAAATTTGTGATAGCTTTATTGGAATGCTCCCTCGATATCCATGGAGATGGTTATAACAATCTCTTCGTCTTATAAAAATAAACACTCTTTTACTGATACGAATACAAATAATAAATAAAATAAATATTGTCGATTGCGTCCATTTTAACGTTTATTGGCATTGTGAGAAAATAAATGCTGCTGTACAGAAACATATACAACAAATTGTGGGTTTAACAGAAGTATAATTTCGGTAGTTGTGCTGAGAGATAAAAAGTAAACTACGCGTGTGATCTTTCATATAGCCAACGGCATGGAGTGAACTGAACGTAGTTCAGTTACAAGGAAATATTATTTGATTGGTCGTCTGTAAAGGTAATTTGAAGTTCTGCTACTGAATATGGTGCAACAACTGTCACAGAATCGTTACAGTTTGGCTCATTTCGAACATTTGAGTGACATCTTGCTGAATTTCTTCACAGTTCAACTGGCTTATCGCTCTCCGGGCGTGTAATTTGGGTAAATTAATTTGTTGCGCAATCGAAGGATAATATTCATTATTTTTTATGTGATAATAGTTAATGTGCACTCAATTCTTCTGTTTAAATAAAATGACCGTCGGTAGCAATGTATAATTCAAAATTATTTATTGCGCCTTTCTAATAAAATTAAATATAATATACATACATACATATATAATATAATTACCTCTAAGCTGCATTGCGTAAATATTACAAATTACGTTCAATTAAAATGTAATCCAAATTTTACATTTCGTAGGCCTTCACATTATGATGAATATCCCTTCTTTACTTGTAAATCACTAGTTAACATCGATAGAATATTATATACATATTTCCTGTGTGCAAGAAATTGTATCTACGATATGTAGAGGCCAACTATTATATTTGGAGATGCTTACATCAGATTAGAGCTCCCGTAAGTATTCACAATCACCAAGAGGTAAGTTATGCAATACCCCAGTCATTAAACATTCGTAATAAATGAGGGTATATTGCAAGTTGCACAATATCAAGCAGATGCTGTAAGCTCTCTACGATATTTATGCAGTGTGTACTTTCTTGTTGTCTTCTGAGATAATTTAATCAATAATCATGCTAATGAATGCACTGCTTGCGGCATTATTGTTTGTTATTCGACCTGTGATTGCAAAAGGTATGGTTAGTTTTTGGATTATTAGCTACAGATTTCTCACGATATTTCTTCTTATACTGTTGCGTATACAGGATCATTCAAATACATATATTGCCAAACATTAGTACCTACATGAAACTGTATAAATTTTCTAAATTTTTTTCAAGAAAGTTTGTCAGTTTTAATCAAGCTGTCATTGAAGTATTTCGTAATTTTTCCTAAATGGAGAAACACAATTTTGTTGAATCGATGTTGAACTAGGGCTTCGATTTTTCGTGTGTTTATTAACATTGTGAACCAATCTCTCGGGAATAGTTCTCGAAGTACACTCATTTTAACAGAAATCCGA
>SMLS01063005.1:0-57446 GCA_004785975.1 Popillia japonica | reverse complement strand
ATTATTATTATTATTATTATTATTATTATTATTATTATTATTATTATATATAAAAAAATAGAGCAAGGAAGTTATTCTATAATTTTGATTTTGCTTTCGAGGATCCACTCTTCAAATTGCATCCTAGCAAGATCATTACATAGGTAATGCAGTTGTCATCTTCCACCATCTTCTTCATCGCAATAATGTTTTCGGAGTTAACAACAGTTAAAAAAGGGCCAGCTCCTTTTCTGTTAAGCACGGACTTCTCGTTAAAATTCTTTACCTATACCATCTATAAACAGTAGCCAATGATGTGCGAAAGCCGCAAATGCCGATTTTACACTTTCTTCGCACTCATACGCGCACAAGCCTTTCTTGAAATCATAGTAGACCATTATTCGAAAGTTCTACAGAAGCTTATTCTATGGACTATTTTTCAGACACTACTCAACCAAATTGCCCAAAGTAAACTGCAATTGACAGATAAAATAGTGCATGGTGCACTATTTGATAAACAACAATTTGTTTGGCACAAGTAACAACATTTTTCAATTCTCAATAATTGTAGGTTATCCCTTGTATTACTACAGAAACTGTAAATATGTATAGTAAAAGCAGACGCACAGCAGATTACTAGTTGTCAAAAATGTTATCCCGTTATTTACATTTATTAGGTAAAAGAGGTAACTGAAGTTAATACCATAAGAAGGAGAGATCAGTAAGTAAAGCAAGCTTGAATATTGTTAAGCATGAAGGCACCGTCAAACAGAAAATTTTTCTGAAAATAATAAGCACATCTTTGTATGAAGAAAAAGTACCTTAAATTTAGGCATTCATACCAAATTAATTGGTAGTCGCAAAACACTAGAAGTTCCGATAGATGAATTTATGGCCTTTGTAAGAATAAGTCCAACAACGTAAGTCAATAATACTTTAATGCTTAATTAATCATTTCTCTCCCTATAATTTATCAGTATTCAGGAAAGACCAGTCATTGGAACCTGTTAACTGCATTATATTAGACCACGTTAATATTACATAATGGTAAGGCTATTTTAGTAACCTCAAGTTTGAAGAAAATTTTTGAGAGAGTAAATAAAAATGGAAGAGGTATAGTATCAAGACAATTTTAAGTGGAGGATATAATCTTCCTTAAAAGCTTTTCTTTATAAGAGGAAACCGCTTGGCACCTAGGCACGGATTCGATGTGCCTAGGTAGTGTCGGGCGCTAGTCCGACTAAAACCCATTTTGTGTCCTCTGACGTTGCGGGACCGCCTGTAGGACATAACATCGAAACGTCAGCGGCTTCATTCATCATTCTCCTTATATCATTGCCTTCTGTCTACTTCATTCGTCCTATTCTTTCTGACCCATTATGTCTATGATGAGCTTGTGGATGGCTCACCAATTTCCTTCCCGTTTCATCACCTTTATTTATGTATCATCTGTAGTAATATTGCACCAGCCACCTTGCCTACACTCTACTCCTTCATTCCGTTCGTGATCTGGCTACTATTCGCTGCCGTTCTAGTTCCTCGGCCTCCTTTCTTGACATGATGGACCTAATCATATTGTTGATGGTTTTCCAATTCTCAACAGTTTCCATCATCAGTAGTACTATATTTGCTGGTGTTACCGTCTGCCCCAAGCTGGTATACGTCGATCTTCTTATCTGATGCCACCGGTCGCATTGGAATAAGGTATGCTCTGCTGTATCTACTTCGCCACAGTATACGCATGCTTCCGAGTCATCTTTTCCGAACCGCTTTGCAAAAGTGCTGAAAGAGCCATGTGCCGTCAACGCTTGCGTTAGGAAGTGGTTCAGTTCACGGTGTCTATAGCTCACCCATTCCCTAATGTCACCTATTAGGCGTTTTGTCCATTGCGCCTTATCGTTTTGCCTGTCTCACCTGTTTTGCCACATTTGTTGCGAGTTTTCTTTGGCTGTGCTCATGACTATGCTGCGCTCCTCGAGCCTATGCTTATAGACGTATGTTCTTTCTTGCACCATCCGATCTATTGGTGTTATCCCCGTGATAACTTGTAATGCTGGTAAAGACACAGTTCTGTACGCTGACGCTACTCGAAGCAGTACATTTCTCTGTGCTCTTTGGATGGTTTGTCGGTGTTTCTGCCCTTAAAAGATTATATCCTTTATTAAATCTATTTAGCGTCTCACAGAAACCACTGCTGAGGCAGGTCTGGACTTTGTTCACTTATATTGTAAAGTGTTTGCCTGATAAGATCGATGAAGAGATCTTAATTTCGTATTCGTCAGATAATTTAATTACCAGCTCCAATCGATTACAGATTACAGGGTGGTCTAAGGCAAGTGTTTGATCGCAGAGAAAAGGTGTACTCAGGATAGACTCGTGCCTGCGTTTAACAGTCTTTTTTTGTCAGTGAATATGTTCCGCTACTTAGGATAGGTAGTCTATATAACAATGCCATAAACACTTAACACGCTTTACAAAGCTTAGGGCAGTAGTTACGCAAAGCATTACAGTTTGAAACTTTGGAAACATCGCACAATTTAAGAATGGAAATCGTAAACAAAAATTTCAAAACCTATACAGGAGAACCTCAACTTGTGAACATCGTAACTTATGAACGTTCTACGTAACGAACAACCAACATTGATACCGCATATTGAACTAACGAACATATGTATTCTCTTGCTCTTGCGAACGCATATTTAGTAATTCCCCGTTTTAACAGAAACGTGCACGTACCCACATCAAAATTGGTGTGCATGTTAGATGTTAGTGTCTCTTCCTCCACTAAACGGTAACTAAAGATTTACGAACACTCATAATCGTACATATCGTCTATGTGTATGTAGAGGCAATATTAATGAGGAGCTGTTGCGAATTCAACCTACGAAAATTTAACTTCCGAACAATTTTTATAGAACGTATTATGTTCGCAAGTTAGGGTTCGCCTGTATAAACTTGGAAGCAATATTGTCTCAAAACTAAACCACACAAAACAAATATTAACTCTCCATACAATAAGAAATGTAATATTTACACTAACACTCAACTAAACTCTTGGTCTACTGTAAAAAGATTGTTTCTAGTGGTAGTAGCCAGCAAAGCTACGATTTCATAAAGCATATATGCTGGTGTTCGATATGATCATCATGGTTAGCTAAAGTAAAGTAAAGTTTATTCCCAACAGATCAAGAAAACAGATATAGGAGATATATAAGTCGCAAACAAACTTAAGCCTTAACTAAGTGCAGAAGTAATATTAGTACTAATAACAACGATAATAATAAACGTATAAATAATAATACAATGGTATTGATAATAACAATAACAATAGTAATAACAATAATGATAATAACAGTAGTAATAGTAGTAGCAATAATAACATTAAAAGCAAGAAACCTTAGACGTAAATATAAATGAAGCTTTAAGAAAAACTAAAAATTGAAAAATTCCTGTAAGGAATAAAAGGCATTTACCACTAAATAATCACGTAAAGATTGTTTGAAACGAAAGTGGGTTCAATTTTTCCAATGATTAGGAATTTTATTATATATTTTTATAGCTAGAATTTGTGGGGACTGCTGAAATAAGGTTAATCTAGATCTCGGTGTGGCTATATCATTCCTACGTCTGGTGTTGTAATCATGTTTGCCTTTATTATGTTGAAGTTTATTGAAATTATCATAAGCATAGAGAGAGCAAGCGCGAGAATGAAAATACAAGAGAAAGTTGATAATTTATAACTGATAAATGATGGTTTACAAGATTCCGAGGTTTTTAGACCTGCTATACAACGGATAATAGGTACGTTTCTGGCTAATAAAAATATATAGATGGTTGAATGGTAGCTAGGAAAATTTCGGCTCCAAGCAGGTATAAAGTTAATAAGAAAACTTGTTTTATGAAACCAGATCAATAGCATTTATTCGTCTTTTTCTGCAGAACCATGGAATCATAAAAAACATTTTCGAAAGTGACAGTCGTTTTCATCTGTGGGATGACTTTGGAAATGTCCTGTTACCACCAAGTCTTTCGGCGTACCTAATATTTTTACTTTCAAATCCATTCAAAGATGCTGACGTTTGCATGCCAATCTGAACCACTATCCACCATTTTGTCTACATTTGTATCAATCAAAACTAAATGAGATTCCCTTAATATTACTTGGTTGCGCTTTCTAGATTTCTCGGCGAACTGCTTTGGTAATTCTCTACACTTTTTTCGGCTTACAATTTACGCGGGCGATATTGGCTTGGCTGTTACAACAATAATAATATACTGATTCTAAACTTCCACGTAAAATCAACCACTAAGTACTGAAAATATTGTAATTGTTATAATTATTTAATATTCTCATAACCGTAACAACATCGGCATTCACAATAGCAGATGCATAATTAGTTTTCATTGATCCACTGCTTTATTACGACTACCAAATTAAACATTCAAACGCGATCAACTAACCAACTCATTCATATTACTTAATTTATTAGAGCTTCCGAAGATTTTTCTACAGTTTGGACATCGATTGCATGCGGTACTGATAAATGATGCACCTATAGCACATTAGTATCGTAAGCTAGAAAACAAATAGCGACTGCATAGTTTTGCATTACTGTAATTAACAATAAATAATGACCGTAATTATTATGAATCAAAATATGTGGAAAATATAATCCAACGCGTATCACATTGGCTTATTTGAAATAAGCAATTAACAGAAATATGTCATGCGTTGACACCGGTATAGTCAAACTGAAGCTGAATCCATAAACCTGCTGCGAGAGTAATCGCTGTACCTAACACATAACAGATATTGTTAATATACGTTGTCGGTTACAGTAGTATAATTAGGAAATTTATTTAACAGAAGGTCCTGCTTTGATATTTGTTCATTACATTGCGCTTCCGTACTACCGGTTACAGAATATATTTACTGTATTTTGCATCTGTATAATATACAGGTGTCTAAGCGAGGCTGTTCATTAGAAGTTTATTTTAACTCCAAAATATAAATTTGGAAATTTAGAATTATATATGTATAATCGATTGTGTTCTCTTCATTGAAATTGTCTGCGGTCACATGATCTATATCAGAAATTGACAGTTTAGGAGATGATACCGATACTTGCCTAGCGTGCCATGGAAAACAAGCATTCTCAAAGATTTATTGCCAAGGTCTAACATCAAAGTCACACTTTGTCTTTTAATGCTTCTGGAGTTCTTCTTTTGACGACGTATCAAGGACCTGGTCTACCAGACACCGGTGAACACGAGGGAGAAATTAGAACCACGGTCACGTGTCACGCATCTGCAAGTTCTACTAAGAATCTTGCCGCACTTTCCGTGTATAAAAAATAAATTAAGATTGTCTTCATTTGTATAAACATTGTTTTCATGATTGTTATCCATTTTAACTCTATGTGAAGGCATTTAACGGATGGATATTAACTCACAAGTTTCCAAGGACAAAGTGACGTTAGACTTAGACAATAAATCTTTGACAACGCTTATTTTCCATGGCACACCAGACAAGTATCGGTGAGTTGTGTGCATTTTTCCAAGAAACTTAATTATCTCCTAAGCTATCTCTTCCAGATATAGGACATGTGGGGAGTAAAAGATATAAAATAGGGCACCATAGCCGACTAAGTAATAAAATACGGGCGGTACCAATTGAAACAATTAAGTTATGGTTCTTCAAAATTTGGAGAAGTTAGCGTGCCATAGTAAAGTAACCACACAATGTAAACAATCGTTCTTGCCGTCAAAACCTATTGTTGTTTAAGCATATTATGAATCCTAAATTAATATTCGAAAAATCAATACAAAATGCCCAAATGAAGTTGCCAAAAGGTATTCATAAAGCTTAACAGTAGGTACATCCAAATATGTAAAAATATACAGGGTTTTCAACTAAAAATAACTAAATGGTAGATGGCAATCGATTATATATAATTCTGAATTTATAGTTTGGCCAGAAACTAATATCTAATGAACGGTCTCGCTGAGACACCCGGTATGCAACCAGGAATGAAATATAGCAAAACACAAAAATACACAAAAACAAACGAAACTACAAACCGTAAGAGGCTTCTTCAGGCTAGAAAAGTGGCTAAGGGTTGCGGCAACTCTACAGGTCACCCACTCAAAAAGCGACAACCTTCTGAAAAAGAGTGTAGCGATGCAGGAATATTGCGATCACTCACCTTTCGGTTAGAAGGTTTTTGCCTCTAGTATGGTTGACTTGTCGAGTTATCGTAATCTTTTCACTTCCATTATCCATCTTTCACTCCTGAAAAGCCACTTAGTTGTGTGGCAAATCTTCGGGTTTGTAGTTAATTTTTGTTTTGTTTATACACACACGGTCAAAACCCGGAAGCCCCCATAATATAGAGCTTTCATTTAGAACTCAAAGCCCACGTGATCTCTGACGTAAGATGACGTAAATAATATGTTGGTAAAACAAATAATATCTCTAAGCTGTCTAACCGGTCTAACCTGACAGTGGACAGTGTTTCATTTTTATTTTATTCCTGCATTTTCGTTAATTACCGTTTCCTTAATTCGTTAACAACCTGTAAAATTTCCATTGTCAATATATGTAAATAAAATTTTCTGGGGGAATTTTATTTTTAAATATGTATTACCATACTGTTAAATGGGACGCATACATAAAAGAAGGCACGTGGGCTTTGGTATTAAATGAAAACACTGTACCTACATATTATTAATTGTTGTCCTATGTAAACTACACTTCCAATAAGAGCAAAGCTGATAGTCGGCATTATTATAAGTCTCTGATGATGTGACTTCAAACAATAGAAGATACGCATTACAAAAGTTTTTAATAGTGCTAATTATGCATAAAATGCGAATATTATTGGCTGCCATCTTAGTGTTTCTATTGATTTACTCACACAGAAAAGATCACAATCAGTGTGAGTAATTACGAAGACAGCAGTCCGACACAAGTTTGTATTTTTCTGAAGACAATTTGGCAAAATAAAAGTTACATAATGCTAAGCTACATCAATTATTTTATAAAGTTTAACGGTACCTATACCAAAGAGATAGTGTTACAATACTTTAAGAGAAATAAAAGTATAATGTAAAGGTCATGACATCCCATATTTAAGGATATGGCCTAACACCTGTCACTAATAGTAAAGATAGATCTAGAATGCAATTTTGGGATTTACTAAGCGTGATTCGGCTTCCAGAACTTTGCAGAGGAAAATAAAACCTTTCACTATATAGCCACACAATTGACACATACCTAAAGATAACTAATCCAAACGACTGAGAATTTTAGAGAAACATAAAACCTATCAATACGTTTGTACCAGCCACGATATTATTAAGTACCTATTTAAATTTAATGAAAAAGCACGGAAAAACTTTGGAAACAAAAAAAGAAACTTTCAGAAAAAAGTATTTATACTTTGCGACTTTTATAAAAAAATTATTTACAAACTTAAAGTATATTCGTGCTTCCGCTTTCCTGTTCAGTTCATCCTACAACAGCTCAATAGGTGATAAGTTACGATGGAGAGCAGGCACATCTGCTGTTCTTCTTTCTTCCAAAATATCTCGACATCTCACTCTGGCTGTGTGTTTCGGATCCTTATCCTGCTAGAATGTAAATGATTAATCGATAGCGTGACTTGCTGATGCCAATACGCTATTATGCAAGATATCCAATTATTTGTTTTTTCTCATTTTCCCAATTACATTTAACAAACCACCCGTTCTTTATGCCAACGAAAGACTCCAAAACTATCATAGTTTCCCCACCATGCCTTACGGTAGACAGTAAGCCCGCTTTCAAATTTGGATTCATCCGTCCACAAGACGGTTTACTACTAACCTATAATACAATTTGGATGTTCCCTTGCTCCAGGAAGATTTTATTGTTTCTGAACACGTTTGAGTAACAGCTACCTATCTTGGTTTTACGCTGCTGGTGCGGTAAGATGTTGGTCTCGCCTTGCTGTTGTTATTATGAATCTGTTTTCAGCAGCATTCGTTGCCCCGTGATCATCCAGTAGGTACGCTTCCGATCACTAATCTTTCTTGTTCCTCTTTTCCTTTCCAATGTGTAATAAACACCTTTTGGTGAAGTTTCCGATCTATCAGCGATTATTCTTTCTGAATATCCTTCCTCGTTAAGAGTACAAATTGTAGAACGTTATTATAAAATCGGCCTAATAAGCCATTAAACTCTTATATGCCATGTAAATCTCTTTTATCATATTTTGAATGTCAAAAGAAATATTTGGAGAATCTAATAATAACCACACTTTTAGTTCACGAAAATTTTTTTTATTGCTTTCAAACGTTGTGACGGTAGTATACATATATCCAACATATAGGACATATGTATGTGCAAATGACAGGGAAATAATGTATTAAATAATCAATTAAATAGTTTATTAGGTAATGATATTTTCAAATGCCATTTGCAATCTATGAATGGTCACATACACTTCAACCATGTTATGGTTCAAAATTGCTTTGATCTCACCACATTTTACTCATTGATTCATTATATATTGCCAACATTTATAACTATTGTTTATCTCGTTCTTAGAAAACTAATAAAGTTTTACAAAGGTGTTTCCATAAATAGGATTAATAGGAATTCTTTTTTAATTGATAGCGAAACACAAGCCCACAATTAATTTCATAAATACATAGAATTAGGATCCTTGTAATTCTAATTAGATATCCGGAAATACTGCAACAATATTTCTGATAATGTTCTATCCCATTACTTCCAGCAAATATTTATGTGTGTTATAATTAGAGTGTAAAATCAATGCTCATAGTTTTGCTTCTCTACCATTGCGTGAAACCAAACTATACACATGTTGTATATACGTGAATGGATACCCGTCGATTTATTAATACTGTCTCTGACCAGTCTACTGCTGCGAGCGTCCCCTATGTCATTCGTGTCTGTCCGTCCACCCCATATTACCCTTACTAGATTGCAAAATATATACGTCTGTGCGATTGTAATTAGTGTTAAAAATTGCTTTAATAATACAAAAAATGTAGTTCTAGTTTTGCAATCATTATTCACAAATACTTTTCGTTACATAAACAGATTAACTATTGTATAAAAATTCTGTTGGTATATACTTTAAACAGAAATGCGCGCATTAATGATAAAAATAACTGATAAATGTTATTTCCTTCTGCTAACATAAAAGAGGATATACATTAACGATAAAACCGGGCATGTTTTCATTAAAAACTTATCGAATTAAAAGAAATACCACTTCCACCGTAATGAAAAAAGGTATCTGGCCACAACCGTTGAATCAAATGATTACATTTTTCGAAAATATCATTTGGCGGGGATTATATAATTTATGGTAAAATTGTATCATCGACCTCCTCTGATAAATATGAATCCTAATAAATTTCTTAACAAGATGGAAACATTTTTATATTAAGTAAAGTTACAATATAATAATACAATAATTGTTAATAAAATTACAATTGCGTAGATACTGGGTAAAATATTCTGGTATATAGGAAAACTATCATATATACATGAAGCTTCTGCGTAAGCTTTGGCATAAGCATTTATTTTATACTGTTATGCGGGATATTATCATTTTTCAAGTTAATTTTGTTAAAGTAACATTGCAATTGCAATATGGAGACATTTCACTTTTGTTAACTATGATATGGTAAGTAATAAAATCTCCATTCACCGGTTTAGTCAATAAATCACCTGCAATTTCTACGAAGAAGTTAATGCCTACATTAAACTCTTTTAAGTAATATTTAATACCTGGTCTTTAATGACATCTGTAATAACCATTACGTAATTTATTGGAATTACAAATAGCTATTTTCATTTCCAAACGGACCCAATAGACAAAATACTAGTTTCATCAGCAATTTCATTTAATTTAATACTAAGTTTAAAGCTTAACATTTTGAAAGCTGTCTCAGGTTGGTTTAACTTTGTTCTACATTGTCGCAGAGTTTCGCAAAGTAGCATAAAAAATTGCCTTCCGTAAGTTCTCTATCATGGTTACTTCATTTAAAAAATAAGAAGAATAAATTTCTGCAAGCCTCTATGCTTTGAAAATCACAATTTTGAAAGTATGTAGTTACATACTAGGGATCGTTTTTATATTCGCAGACTCGGTTGCATTGAATTTTGATGCAATTTTCGGTTATGTTGTTTTTTTAGTCACATATGCCTCGGTAACTTGTGTGAACATTTAGAAAACAATTGCAACATTATTCACTTTATTAAGTGTATAACATTCCTAACGCAACAAGGAAAACCTCCAATAACTATTCTTGAAGAGATGTGGGCTGTATACGAGGATGATTGCCCTTCCAAGACAACTATTTGCGAGTGGTCAAAATTGTTTAGGCATGGTTCATCACTGGATGATGATCCCCGTCCAGGGTGACCTGGTGACATAATCACTTCAAATTTTGTTCAACAAATCAGGAGTTTGGTACTGAGGATGCAAGACCAAAGAAGCGACAATTAGCATCTTTACTAGGAGTTTCAGAAATCACAATTTTCAGAATTTTGCACCATTACATTGGGATGACAAAGGTTAGTGCAAGATGGGTACTGCAAAAGTTTTCGCCATTCCAAATTGCGTGTTCGGGTTGAGACCTGTGAACAATTCTTGGCGAGCTATGGAGATGAGCCAGATTTAATCATTAATCGAACTACTCACTGGAGATGCAACCTAGTTTCATCTTTATGACCCTGAATCAAAACAAGTGTCGAAGCAGTGGCATGCTAAGAGCTCCAGCCCTTCCAAGAAACTCAAGGTCGCCCTCTTCTGCAGGAAAATTAATGGCGACCATTTTTGGGACTGTCAAGAAGTTTTGTTAATTGATTATATGAATAAGGCTAGTACCATAACGGGGCAGTATTATGCAAACCTGTTGCATCGTTTTAGGGATGCTATTAAGGTGAAGAGACGCGAAAACGGACGCAAAGTGTCCTCTTGCTCCACGACAATATACCAGTGCACAAATTATTCTGGAACATTCTATCATGTATAGGTACTTGACACAATAATTGAGAAAAACTAAATTTTACTATAACTTGTTCATACCTATAGCCTGTAATATGAGCAATGGAAGTGTAATTCTAAAACAGAGCGTTTTGTTGTCAAGACTTACATTTTACTGTCACCATATTATAAACATGATAGTTTACTTCATATTGCAGTGCATATTTTATACCAAGATTACATAAAAGATGTATATGTATATTTTCATTCATTCATTCATTTTCTGGCAAGAAAACAAACTAACTTACGAAAGGGAGCTTCAAAGTCGTGAGAGAACTCCATACATAGACCTGTATAAATAGAAAAATGTACAGATAGCAATAATGAAATAATGTTGTAAATAATTGGGTCGGAAATCGAAGTTCCTCTTCAAACAATCACCCAAGTACTAATAACGATAGCTCTTAAATTACTTAAACTATAGCACAGTATCTATCAGATTTCAAAATAAAATGAAGAAACAATCCAGATTAGTATAAAGAAAATATTTCTGTTGAACCAATAAACTGTCATAATTGTTGTTCAAGACTTCATAAACATTGTTGATAATTTGGTATCCTAAGTAGTAGGTATCCTAAGTAGCAGGTTCTTAATCCCACGAGAACCTGTCCATATTATGGAGACCCACGACAAAATACAATAATTGCATGGGGCAAGTCGATTTAACTAATCAAAACATATGTCTATATTAGCTGCAATACGCTGTAAAAGTGATATTTTCCACTATTTACTCATTCTCTCGACATAGTTGCACAAAATGTCAGAAAAGTTCCAAACTAGAAGATATAACAACACAATAGAATATTGCTTAGCTTTGCACCTAATATGTGCAGAGAAATTGAATTTTAGTAAGCCAACATTGACTGTCATCTCATGATGGCCTTACGGTTTCTGACTGAATAGTCTTTTCCTGGTTCTGTAAGATGTAATAAGCACATCACGCATATTTTCTTTTTTATCTACAGTTCTATTGTTCAGCTTTAGCTACAATTTCTTACAGACTATTAAATAGTTGCTCACATATTTTACGTTTTTGGCGGCAATCTCAAGCGTGCCTACACATACTGAAGCAACCGATCCCTAATCGTAAATTAGCTCCTAGAAGACAAACAGATGCGATAAAAATTAAGCACTGTGGTATGCAGTATAATTTCGCATAAACTGACAACAAACTTGTTAGGCTGATCTTGGTTTTGACAGCATCATAGTAGTATAACAGCATAACAATACAAAAAATAGAAAAAACTCAAAAGTAAGTAAACAAATAAATAAAGAAACATTTGACCTTTCGTTACTAACAATAAGCGGATCTTTCAAGAGTGAAAGGTAGGCGAGAAAAGATCATGTACACAGTAGTACACACTCTCGACGTATGAATTACGCTAGAGACAAAAACGTTCTGCCTGAAGGGTGGATGAGGGATTTGAAAGGGTTAGAGTAGCTCGATATGTGAACTTTGCTGGAGGCAAAAATCTTCCGAGAGTAGCATTTTTTTCTGTTTTCATTTTTTTTGTGTTGTTTAAATTAGTAATCTATCCTGTAATGCGGTCAAACCCCGGAAACCTCCATAATAGAAAGTCCGATCGTGAAAGCGTTGAATATCCTTTAATTGTCAAGACTATTGTACTGTGATTAGGTTATTTATTTCATTAAATATACTAATACCAAAATAAAACAAACTCTGATCTAAGTAGCAAAAATGATCACAAACTGAGGGCTAATTTCTATGATTGATTTAGTGGAATTTAGTGGAATCTGTCCAGAATGAAGCTGGATGTCAATCATGGACTGGGGACAAAAGCTTATCTATGCAGCATAAATTAGTACAGATTGAGCTTCTATCTATAAATTTAGTAGAATTTATTTGTGTCATAATGATCAGGTACATCAATTCTAGTAGATCCCAAATATGTATACATATATCCCAATTTTTATAGCAGATGTAACGTGGAAGCATATTTTAGACGACAAAACCTGTTTCAAGATGAATAATTAGTTAATAATGAAATATCTTAATATCCTATCACTATGCACTATTATTCCTATTTATTATTGTGCTCCTACTACGATTTACTTATGTCTGATGTAGAATTGTTTGAAATACGCGCTAGTCTCAGCAGAGTATATTTATCTATTACGTATTTAACAATAAAAAACTGTATAGACATCACGCTTATAACAATAGTTTTGATCTTATTATAAATACAAAAGATTACTCACGTAGTTTGTTGAAGAATCATCTTTTCACGACAATGAACAATTTCATAACAACACTTTCTGTGACTTCCCGGCGATGAATAAACGATAGAAAAAAAACTTATTATAATTACATAACTACGTGTACAGGTACTTTATACAAAGTATAGACGATATCAAACTTGTATTAGTCCTACTAGCGGCCTATTGCATTGTGCGAGTTGTAGGTATTTTATAATAGAACGTAGTTGTAAAAGCTTGTTTACAATGGCGAATTAGAAACGCCTCATCAGCATAGAGCTACCTCATCATTAGCATAGAATTTTATTGCCTTTTACTTAAGTTTCGGCCTCGTATGACCATTGATTGTATCTCTCTGCAAGGTGACTTAACGAACCGATATATTAGAAATTAGGATAGTTATACTGCGTTAACCATTCAGTTCTATAAAATAGAAGTTCTAATTAAAATAATAAAAATAATATTGCAATAAATATGTGTATATACTACTCCACCTTGGCTGTTTGTTCAAATGAACATTTCAAAAGTAAAATACAGTTCCGTTGTGATTTCTGATCTCACATTCTGTTATAAAAAACTGATTCAATACAAATTCATACAAATATTGCTAAATAAACTACTACCTTCACGAAGTGAGATTGATAACAATGAAGCGTTGTTTTGCGTTTCCTCATTTGGAAAAGGCAATACAGAAACTCAGTTCCAGATTAGGCAATTTTGTCTATTTAGGGGAAGCAAAACTTTGTTGTTCATGAAAATTTTGTTACAACTGTTAACTGCACTATATATTATTAGCAAATATCTTGGGAAAGCTTACTCTTTGAAATGCACACAATTTTTAGGAACATATTGGTATTAAAATGCTCAGATGCTATAATGTCCTTTTGGGTGGCATTTAACCATTTATTGCGATTTTTGATTACTTATCTGCAACCTATAGTAAAAGAAAGTATACTCGTGTCTAAGTATACTAAAACTACAGCAAGCCAGTAGCATCAGTTTAACCCGCAGTAGGAAAGAATATTAAAAACCAACAGCAGGTACAGAAATAAAAATTTGAACCTCCATTTTAGAGCAATTTTGCTTTGGAAAGATGTTGGTCCAACTGAAATCAAAGAATGTTTTACGTTATACGCACTTTGCTATCAAACACGATATAATCTTTTATGTAATACACATGTAGAGTTCCATAATCTGAATAAATACATTACCCAAGTAATATTTATTATTTCTCTCTCCTCTATTTGCAGATTAATTCCGTCTGTGCTTATTGCACAAACAATAGTTCTTTATTTGAATGAATGAGTAAAATAAATAATACTCTGGATTACTTTGTAAAAAATTCACCTATATTTGAACACAAATTAAAACATAATCAGTGACTGCAGTTTCGACAATATAACTGTCATTATCAAACTAACCTACAAACCAGATTAACAGGCACTATATATTAAACTAATTAATAACCTAACCTAATAAAATACAAAATACTTAACAAATCAATCTACCACAAGTGAAACCAACAAGAGAGGTATAAATACAAACTTTGAAAAGAGGGGTGTATAAAATATCTGTTTGATCATTGAGTAAAATTTCTTCTGAATTTCTACTAGTTTTAAAAATTTCTAAGGCTTCTAACAGATTTAGTTTTAGACCTTTATCTCTAAAATGTAATAGCTTGATATTATTTTCTGAGAAATTATGATTATTGTCCATTAAGTGGTTTGCAAAAGTAGAATCTGTTTTTTGTAATCTAAACGATCTTAAATGTTCATCTGTACGCGTGGAAAAATTTCTACCCGTTTGACCTATGTATACTCCTTTACAATAGTTCTTTACTTATTGCAATAAAGTGTGTTGCAAATTTAGAGAAATAATTTCCAAATTTATTTTACAATACCAACAAATTGGAACGTCATAGTAATTTTAGTGAAATCAATACTATCGGACAGTCAGGCAGCCCGAAAAACTTTCGCATCCTATTAGACAACCTCAAAACCAGCTTGAGACTGTCTGGAAAACCTAAGAATCCTTGCAAAACATAAAAATGTTACTTTGGTGTGAGTGTCGAAACATAAGGGCATAACATTAGCAAACAAGCTGGCTAGCAAAAACTCTACAACAATATTTACTAAACCAGAACCGACTGAGAGAAATAATAAAACTGTAGTACGTAGTGCGTTGGCTGAGCGGATTACAAGAACACATCAGGTACACTGGAACAACAAAAAGGTTGATAGGGCAGCCATCCCAGCATTTAGCAGCAGATGTGCTGGTTCTGAGTACAACTGAGTTAACAGGTACATGGCTGTAAAGAGAATGCCTGCATGGAGTTGGTATCTTTAGAAATGAATCTATTGACAGACTATGCCATGGGAAGGAGGAAACTGCCTACCACATTGTATTTGAATGCGCTGCATTGGAACAACCGCGACTGTAATTGCCTTTACCAATTATCCTACTAACAGGACTACCGAAAAGAGATTTACCATACAGGCTATTAAACCTAGTAAGAGAGACTAATCTGCTTATGTAAAGAAAATCACAATATAATAATGTAGGCCCCACAATAGGCCACCAGCCACGAAGATAAGGGATTTATGTACACTCATGGAAAGTAAAGATTGGACAGTTTCCATATAACAACGTATTGAAAGTGTCCAATCTTTACTTTCCATGAGTGTACGTAAAGACCTGACTTGTATCCAGTCTTTAATCAAATAAAATCGTAATCAAATCCTTAACAGAAATACTATAATTAAAGGAAACAACTAGCTTCTGGTACAAGTTTATTTATTTATACCCTGAAGGGGAAAGTATCATCCGTATCAAATATATTTCCTTCTCCTTAACAGGTACATCTAGTTTGATAGTTTATTAGATTAAGGGTGAGATATTTAACTCTTAGGAATAGACTTTTTTAATGAGTGGTGGTACAGTAATGCCAGAATGGACCTAAATGAAGTTTAATCCTATTCTATACTTTTTTTCTGTGCACAAGACATTTATCTGAGGCGATACACCAAAAACACGTAATTTGGTTTTAAACCAATCATACTTTCTTCTGCTGCATATATTTTATCATAAAGTTGCAAAATTATTATTACCAAAATTAGAGAATTTGACCACAATACTGATATTGGCTAAATTGTATAGCTTGTATATTATATACTCAAATCAACAAGCTTGTAACAAATACTTCCGTTTCTTCATATGTACGTTTCTTTTATAATATTTTTCAAGCTATAAGTCCAGTATAAGAAAGCTTGGACGCAAACCTTGTATTCAATTGATAATAATTTATACCCATCTAACCCTTGAAACTTTATTTCTGTATTTCTGATATAAAAATTTTAACAAAATGAATCAATACTACAAATTTGGCTAAAGAAGCTACTACATTCTCGAACTGGGGTAGGTGGGGCAATGAGATCTCCTATTGCTCTGCCTCATTCTGAAAAGACTATGAAGAAACTTAGTTCAAACATGGCAATTTTGTTTGTCAGCCAAACTATGTACTTCCGTGAAGCAATACTTCGTTGTTCATGATAATTTTGTTACGAAAATTACTTTTAAGTGCACTTTATACTACTAGTTATGTTGCAGAAATTTTTATAAAAACTTTAAAATTATGTATTCAAACTAAAAACACTTATAGTTGTCTGACATCCCAACACAAGATTACTTGTGAAATTGCAATTTATTATAATGATAATGAATTTTTACGGGAATTAGTTCAAAATATTTGTAATATAACTTAAAGTTCTCTTTAGTGGTCTTATTTGCCAATTCCTTAAATTCGATGCTTCTTTCAGTGTAAATCAGCTTCCACATAGTTGCTTATGTAGTAATAAATAAATATCATTCCTCTTATTCACCTCTAGTGTTTCTTATTTAGCAATATTTTCTATAATTGTCTCTCATATTCCATCGACACTGATTATGTTAATGGCATCAAATTACACACCGTATAAAAATGTGTCTGTGCGGACATTTCGATATTCAATTATAGCGTTAATAACGGCGCATTTGTCTATTATTATTAGACGTTTGTATCTGGTCAGACGTATAATTCGTTAATAGAGCTGGTATTTTCAAACGGTCCAGCGCGTGTACTAATATTGGATGATGGTAATTGCTATATAAAAGACTTACTTGACGAAGTAGCGCGAATGACTCTGACGTAACTGTAACGTTCCGTGTAAAAATCGTAAAAAAAAACAACAATTAAGAAGATTTACTTGTCATTATTTACTACTTGCGCGCGATGTCGCATTAAATGAGAGGTGAGTATAGGTATTATGTGTTTATACCTTTCGCACTGCCGTCGTGATTATATTTCTCACACCGTCTTAAGTATAAACACAAAGAGCAATTAACGATCAGAGAGAGATAAAATTTGCGACTTCTAAATGGGCAATCTGCGATCACAAGGGATTGTACTCTATACTTATATTATTTAATCCATCTGCTTTGTGTATATATTTTTTAGAGATCTATAAACATTAATGAGAAACTACTGCAACGCAATATGAAGCAGCATCTGATCTTGATGGAAGATTAAATGGGCTTAGATATTATGAGATCGATTTGACAGACACTATTGTAAAATATCTAACTATAACCTAATATAGAAACCCCGCGGGATAAATCATAAAGAATAAATTGTAAAATTGATGCGAGGAAATCGAAATAACCAATGAACCAGAAGCTTTTTTCAAACAAATAGTCTTATTATTAGCTTGTAATTTTAGAGGATAGCAGTTTCAAGTGTCGTAAATGGAGTCATGCATAGCTTAATCTGATTGAGTAAGCATATTTGCTTGATTCTTTCCATATTATTTCTGTGCGGTTGCCATATGTACATATATATGTGCATAAAAAAACAAACACATCATAACACCATAGCAACATAAAATTAAAATATTTATATTTACAATAGATACAGTAATCCGGGAAACTTTCCGAAATAAAAAAACGTTGGCTTTATTCGAAAAGAA
The DNA here is from genome assembly GCA_004785975.1 of Popillia japonica. Classification (NCBI taxonomy): domain Eukaryota; kingdom Metazoa; phylum Arthropoda; class Insecta; order Coleoptera; family Scarabaeidae; genus Popillia; species Popillia japonica. The sequence continues at coordinate 39,184 of SMLS01063005.1, read as the reverse complement.
ATAAATTTTTCATTGGTGTATGCAAAAAAAATGCATCTTTGCTAAAACACTTCTCTTGACAAAGAAAACCTATCCTGGACATTGTAATTCAAAGGATCTTTCATAAGTATGTAGCAGTTTGGAATTGCTGACTGCAGCTATAGTAAAGTAAAGTAAAGTTTATTCCCAAAAGATCACGAAAACAGATATAGGAAAGTCACATACAAACTTAATCCTTAAGTTAGTGTAGACATAATAATATTAGTACTAGTAATGATAATAATAAACGTATATATAATAATACAATGATATTGATAATAATACTAGTAATAGTAGTAGCAATAATAACAATAATGAATGAAGCTTTAAGTAAAACTAAAAATTGAAATATTCCTGTAAGGAATAAAAGGCATTCACCACTAAATAATCACGTAGATGTTGTTTGAAACGTAAGCGGGTTAAACTATATATTTTGATAGCTCGACCCTGTGGGGACTGCTGAAATAAGGTTAATCTAGACCTAGGTGTGGCTATATCATTTCTACGTCTGGTGTTATAATCATGTTTGTCTTTATTATGTTGAAACTTATTGAAATTATCATAAGCATAGAGAGCAAGCTCGAGAATGAAAATACAAGGGAAAGTTAATAATTTATAACTGATAAACGCTGGCTTACAAGACTCCGAGGGTTTTAGACCTGTTATAGAACGGATAATACGTTTCTGGGTAATAAAAATATCTTTAGACATGGTTGAATTTCCCGAAAATATGATTCTGTAAGACAGTCTGCTGTGTGTCTGTTGACGCATTATGACCGTCCTTAAGTTTCGGAATAAAAAACAAATTGAGTTTAATTTGGGCAGGAGACTTTCACAGTGAGCCCTCCAGTGGAGAAACTGATCTAGGCACACTCCTAAAAATTTAGTAGAATCCGCGACGGTAAGCTGGTTACCACCCAGTGACAAATCCGAATAAAAATCTGGTATGGTCTGAAGCTGATAGGGATGACAACGTAAATAAATGCTTTTTTTATCGTTAACAAGAAGCCTATTCGTAGAGAATCAATTATATGCATTACTCAGTAAGTTATTACAAGTCTTAACTAAAACATCATTGTTTTTATCTGTTGCTAATAAGGCAACGTCATCTGCATATAAAGTAATTGAAACATTGTGGAATGTCAGCGGAAAATCGTTGATAAAGAGTAAAAAAAGTACGGGACCTAAAATTGATCCTTGTGGAACTCCAACGTTATTAGGCAACGTTTCGGAAGCAAAACTTTCAATGGCAGCATTCTTGTTACACAAAATATTAATATATTGAGTCTGTTTCGTAAAAAAGACTCAATCCAATTTAAAGCATTCCGTCTGATCCCATAGGCTTGAAGATTGTTTAAGAGAAGGTCGTGACAAACGCAATCAAACGCCTTACTTAAATCCAAAAAAATTCCGACGGGATAGGTGCCGTTTTCAATAGAGGTCGTAATTCCATTAATAAAAGAATTTAAAGCAGTGGAAGTAGAAACCTTTTTCCTAAAGCCGTGTTGGTAGTTAGTGATTATATTAAAGTGAGACAAGATGTCTCCAACCTGTTTAAAAAACAATATTCAAATACTTTTGAAAAAAAAAGACTCTATAGAAAATTATACAACTCTGTTGAGACAATAAAAATTCCTTAAAAAGATCGAAAATACTTCTTTTTTTGAATGCTCAGATTGGTCTGTCGGGAATTCACATCCATAGCCTAGTTTCTACGCAGATTGCGTCTTGAAATTTATAAATAAATAATATAGATTATCTAACTGTTGAGAGCAGCTGTTGTATTCTATTATGACGCGATTTGGAGAGAAGTGTGTTTATACAAAATTGGTACCAGTCATTTTTTCCATACAAGAAATTATGGAAGATGAAGATGAAGATTATTACATAGTAAACATGATTTATCATATTTGTTAAAAAAAACAATTAGAAACATTTTTTCTTACGAAGCTACTCGATTTTTTTACGAAAAGGCACGCATCCAGAAGTACATGTATTTGTAGAAGTAACTAAATATTGGAATGGAGACGATCATATGACAAATGCACATGGAACAAAAATTAACTTATAAAAATATATAAAAATCAAGTTCCATGTTTTCCAGTACGTTTCAAAATGGCTTCTCTTATAAAAAAATATGTAAAATTTGAAATAAAAGTAAAGACTATAAAAAATGGAAAGATATTATTTTATTAAACTTAAATCCAAAATATTTTGCGCAAATTCTTTCCCAGACGCGAGAAAAAAATGACAAAGATATTTATAAAATATTCGTCGCGCCACTTTGTTTTAACAAATATATCTAGCGCAGAGCAGGTGTAGCGATAGGCGATATTTAACATGTGTGCAACGCAGAGTTACAGTCAGTCTGTTTCGAATGTTGAATATATGTAGATGTTGCAAATATGGAACCAATAATTCTTTAATAAAAAGGAAAATACGACTGCGATTACAAAAACTGCAACTAAGAAACTATCTTTATTTCACAACAATAGTTTTAATTTTACTACAGTTAAATGATTTTCAATCGTTGTTTAAAGTAATTTCTTAGATTGGATACATTTAAAATAAAAGTTTCTTTATTAATTACTCTCCGATAGTATTTTCATACGTAATCACATTGATATTATTGAACTCATTATTCAAAGCTATTTAAGAAAACTGACACATCAGCGTTATTTCGTAGTTTTTAGAACATCGACAGCTGTTTTTGCTATGTCTTGCGTTATATCGATCGAGGTAAATATTCCGAACACATCTCGATTCATAGGCGGCGATTTATATAGTACATACATAATTGTATCTTACCATTCGTAATATTTTTAGCTTTTATTTCAAATACACTCTGTATATTTGTATATGTACATATATGTGTATACAAATTGTGTATTAGTATTAAAACGGTCTTTATTCATTCCAGGGAAATCATTCTCGATCACAATCACCATATCGACAAATCCACCTCAAGTAGCAACCTACAACAAAGCCATCAAAGTAACAGTTGACGGACCCCGTGAACCGAGATCGAAATCCAGTAAGTACCAATTTCTTGAAATTAAGTGTGACGGTGAACAAATATTGTCTGCTTAATTAACACAGTATACTCTCTGACAAGAAGGACAAAGGGATAAGTATTGCACTAATTGGGGTATGTCATGAATTTGCGAATACCTATATCGTTGCACGATAGAAGATCCAACATGGATGGAATTAATTACGTCAATTTAACTGCTTTACCTGCGTAAATTATTAATCAAGTTATTGTAATTTACCAAGTAATCAGCAACAAATTCCACTTCAGAACAACGGCGGAACAATACTTTATTATATTACGTGGTCGCAATAGAGGGCAGATCTAACGTGATACATATATCTTTGCGTCAATAGCTTATGTAGGTTTTGTACTGTAATGTGAATTATCATCTATTTGCTGTACATTAGCACATTATATATTATATTACATATATCAATGAAATACTTGAGACGAAACAACAATATTACCCCAAGATAGAAACTTGAAAAGGAAAAGTTATTTGTCTCTATTGGTAGTAGTGGTCCGTAGAACTACTGTGAGCACATGTTCAATAATTCATAACTCTTTCGTTAAACTATTTACTCAGGGTATGCACACTTTCCATCAGTTTTCTGTTATTTGCTAAATATAAGTTATGCTAAGTAAAGTCTGCTGGACTGTCTAAACTAACCTAACCGCATTAATAGGAAAACTACGAAAAATATAAAAAATCACTCCACTTCTCACCATTTTATCTGTTACAGTGAAAAATCACTAAACTCACATTTTATTAATATCTAATAATAGTTAATAATTAAGTACCAATTATATGCGATGCTAACTGCTATATGATTTGTTATTGAATAATATTTAGGATTTTTCTAAAATAATTTACATATAAGTCTCCATCATTTAACTGTGTTTCTCCAGACGAATTAGAATTTACAGAATCATAGTCTATATGAGAGAGAAGCTGCAATTATTCAGAATAGAAAGATTGATACAAGTTTTTAGAAATTCTATTTTAAAAATATTCAAAGTAATTGCCATATACAATAATCTACTTAACCATTCTCTCTTTCAATAGTGTAAAACCGTTCAACCACCTGTCTTTAGGGATAGGTACTATCAAAAAAGCACTTAACGGCGATGTCAATCTTTTTCTGATTTAAACTTTTTCCCAATCAAATGTTTTTTGACCGCCTGCTTTTTGGTATTTTACTGAACACAATAGGCATACAATTTTCTACATACCATTTACCGGCAAGTGTCTTCTGATCTTCTAATTTAATTGCAGCTACCAAATCCGTACCTCTAAACAGATTCGCTGTACATAACTTTTTTCATTGCCTGTATTTTTTTCTCCATCGTACGGGTTTTTTGGATAACAGAAGTTTATTTTATGGACTATTTCTCAGACACTATTCAACCTAATTGCACAAACTAAACTGCAATTGATAAATAAAATAATGCAGTCTTTAATAAACAACAATTTGTTTTGCACGGATAACCAGATTTTTCAATTCTCAATAATTGTAGCTTATTCCTAGTATCACATCTAGGTTTGCCTCAGTTTGCATTTTTTTCCTCTTGCATTTATCCTGATCGATTGGTCACTCTGGTATTGTAGGCCTGCCTTGCCCGCAGCTTAGAGTTAATATGAAGTCTTTTGGTGAATTAAGGGCAATTAGTGCAAGGTGGTGCGTTTATACGCAATGATTTGGGAAATAGAAATATAGAATAGAATTATAACTCATTTTAAGTTGTCACATTGTTATAGTTTTTCGTAATTCTTCGATTCTAGAACGTGTTTGAGTCTTGGTATTACCAATTCCTGCACAAATATGTCGTTAAATAATTATAGTCTTGCTGACCGCTGCTTGCAGTGGTTGATAATCTCCCAAGTGTTTTATATAGTTTATATGGTAACATCTTATTTATATGGTACAAAGAATGAATGAGCACCCAATACGATTCTATGTAATCTATTACATTTTAGACTGGGGAATCGTGTGCCAAAGTAAAGAAATGGCATTAATATGTCCTTTAGTGAGAGAACCTTTTTCTTCAAGATATTTACATTATTTAGGCATGTTCTTCATCAACCTAAAATGAGCAGTAATTTATTTCACAGAGCACTGCCACAAAATGTCATCACCACCAAAATATTAGTCGCTGGGAATCCTTAACTATTAGCTTCCATTTATTCAACCATTCCAACACTCTTTGAGGTGTTTCTCTGAAGTATCTGATAGAGATAAGTCTCATTTTTATTCCTTGAACGCATTGTGATATCATCAACCTGAATGTCTAAATTGCCATATTTAGTAGAAACAATTTAGGACTTGACAGGAAATCCTACAACGCCTTCATCCAATAGGAAGGCATCCCAATCTCCGTTCCCTACCCGAAAAGTTTGTAGCCCAAAGATCCGATGCCACTAACTTAACTAGTCAGGGTTGAACTGTGTAGATATAAGATTGTCTACTGAAATGGTACAATATAGAACATATTATGAACACTCCTTTTGAACATGTACCAGTTAACGGCGCAGATTGTTGTGTACTACGGAATTACTTCTAACGCAATGACATTCCTTTCTCAAATTAATCTGACAGCTAAATCTCTCGTAATCACGTAATGTAATAATACTGTCGATATGCAAAAACAGTCACGGAGAATGAACTTGTAGCAAAGATTAAATACATATAATGCGAGCTTTACTACAACGCTTTTTCTAATAACTTCATGTAATTTACTAATAGAAATTGCTCGTGTAGAAAAACTTATCCAGCACAGTAAGACATCAGAAAAGAATATTATCTCTATCGTATATTCTAAAGGTAATGCGTTTGACGACTTATGATCTTATGAAATAAATCTATATTATTTCGTTCAATGGACATCAAAACAACATGTAATCTCCGCTTAAGTGAAGGCGGTCTTTTTCACTGGATGATTGAAAAATAAAGCAATAACAATGGTAATGACAACAACGATAGTAGCGAACTAAAAAATAAATAAATAAAACAGAAGAAAAAAAACGCACATAGAAATCGTCCGGTAGCAACAAGGTAGGTTAGTAAATTGGCTTCCAAAACCGCTCCATAATGATATGTTCCAGAGCAAGCTGCCTGGTTTCGTATGCTCGGTCACTAATAGAATCCCACTCCTGATTCTCTGTAATCATAGGTGGCTCGATCACGAACGTAAAATCCAATTTACGACGACTTTACAAATTACAAGTGATATACCGAACTCATTTTGGACTATTGTACTTTGCCTTCAATTATATATTTTTTATTAGTGCCGTTAAATGGTTAAACTGCTGTTAATTCAATATAATAATTAACCGTAGCTAATGTTTCTCAATGCAAATCGTATTAATTGTTTAGACAATAGTTCTCATTCAGACTACATTTAGAAAAAAACTGCTGCAAACTGAATATAGTGTTGATTACTGTCTTTTATTGACTTATTTACCACCATCCGATTATTACCACTACAAGCAAAAAATATAGTGAGATATAAACGCAAACCAAACAATTTGCACGAAGCAATTGTTTGCAGCAAACAAGAAACTAAAGTATAAGAATATCCAGTGTTGTTGTATGTGACCATAAATTGTTATATGAGAGAAAACAGGATCACCGTCAAGTATAATAACCTGAATTTAATTTCAGCATTAATAGTTTGTCGAATACACAGTATTACAGCTAATTACTTCACGGAATTCTAGGAAACAAGCTTGTCAAAAAGGATTGCTTCAATGTTCAACACTACACAGGTTTATTGGTCGTCATGATAACTGGCAAAATTATCGCTGATCTAATGTAAATTAGAGTAATACTATCAGCGAATAATGCATTTGAGGACGACTAAGTAAACCACTAGTTTATTTGTATTGATGGTTTACTAAATATAAAAGTATTTATCAAATTCCAGTATTTTAGAGTAGGTAATTATGTCTTCAAACTATTTAGATGTGTTCGCAGGAAAGCCACAGTAACTTTTTAGAAAAAGCTTGGAGGCGTGAACCTAAGCCATACATTACTTATATAATATGGTAATGCTTTCCGTGTATTGTGCAATGATGTGACGGTCAATAACCGGGGGAAAAACAGCTGAAAGAAGTTACACCAATACCGTCATAAAGTAAAGTCAAAAACTTATCGCTCTTAGCGCACTCTGATCAAGATTAATGTGGGCGGCCTAACCAAACAGCTAGAAATTCGTCGAAATTCCAGAAGAAAACATCCCACAAGAGATTGAATCGTTAAATAAACTAACAAATAGTATAACCGTGTTTGCAGGTGCATCGATGGATCCAGGGCGGATAAAAAAGTGACAGTTGGAATTCATGACTCAAATTTCTTGAAGGTAACGATCTTTCAGGCATAAATTTCTTCAGCTGGGAATGCTTGAAGAAAGTCATGAAAGAAGTAAAGATTTATATTTAGCAATATCGCGACCGCTTTAAAAGAGTTTGAATTTTGTATAGCTTTGAGTCGTTTCGAAATACAAAAATATTGTTGCGTAGCTGGCCACAACTAAGCATCTGGGTGGCAACGGCGCCCTAATGCTAAAAAACACCATATAGATAAACTTACAAATTACAAAACCAATGTGCATTTTGTTGAACCCTAACAGCTCTTAGGTCTTCTCATGAGCCAACTTAGAACTTCAGATAGCAATATCGAGAGAAACTAAAGCGGATAAATTTAAAAATTTCTAAATACACACAAGAAATTACTTGATTCTGAAATAGCTAATATGTTGTGGAGTTGCTTACCAGTACGGTTGTGAAAATATCAACATGGTCAATATTAAGAATTGCCGACTTGTATACTACAATACTTTGTAATTGATTTCTTCTGTACTTCTCGTATTCCCACAAGCAACCATTTTTTGGGCATCGATACTTTAGAATTTGATAGCTTCGTTACTCGAGATATCGATAAATTGATACCAGTAATGATATCAATGGTACGTCCTGATCTACTTGCTATCCTTGTAAGTGGTCCTTCTCGGAAGCAAACATATGCTGCGAACTTATAATCGACGCCACTGATTATAAAATAAACTTCGCAAATAGATATAGACTGATTTTAAAATAGTAACTGTCGAGCATATACAGCACTTTAAAACGCTTGGTCATGTGATACTCTTACACATTGGGATCACCTTTTTTTTCACTAATTATTATGGCAGAACTAATATCTCTCAATTGATGATGCTTGACTTTATTGGAAGTAATAATTTATTGAGGTACCTATGTCATAATTCTCTGCAGAACTTCGCAAATCTTCGTTCAGGTAAAACTTGGTGCGACATAAGTAATTCGTAGCAATACTATCACGGAAGGTGACTTTGATTCGTTGGAATGGCTTTTTATGTTTATTGTGATAAGCGAGCATACGATGTATCTCTCTGTTTGTTAAAGGAGTTTCGTCCAAAAAATCTTCTCTTCAGTAAATAGAATTATCTTACAGTATTGGCGATTCACAGCGGCGAATTTATACTTTTGTTTTCATAATTGGATGTATTGCTTTTAGGTGACTGTCTGGAGTTTCATCTACCACAACAGTACGATTTTCAACATCACCTTTTTTCAGGATTATAAACAACAGCAGAACCTTAATAGGTGCAAGTGGAGAATATGGTAATTTTGACAATACTGTCGGAATAGACTAAGTATCTGCCAAGACTTTTTCCGTAACGAATGCTACTTCTTCCAGAAGGGGTGGATAAAAAATTAGAGAAGCACAATTAATAGAATAGAGTATCAAAATTTAAAGATTTTCACTCATTAAAATTTTATTCAAATTTAAAATAAATCTGTCACTGACGAATTCTTGTACCTAGACCTGTGACCGGAACTGCTTTTTGAAAAATCTCGAAAATATTTTCCGAAAATCTCAAAATGTGGTTCTCACTAAAAGGCATATGAGGTCATTACACATCTCAAGTATAAAAAACCTATTAATGTTTATTTATTTAAAGCAAGTGTGGTTTACGAATCAGCAATGACGCAGTTTAACAACATTTGTTTATCCTCATTCCAAACAAACAAATCTTAAATATTGTAAATACAATAAATCAATATGTTATAACAATTCTTTCAAAAAACTTTACGTGTTATGACGCAAAACAAGCCGTCGGTCGCTTACATATTTGATATACATCCCTGCGCTTCAACATTTTTAAATTTAATTGGTTTATAAACTATTTTCATAACTTGGTAAATAATAATAATAAAGTGAAAAACCGCAACATCAATGGGTGTGATTATATAAAAAAGAATTTAAATATATATATTTGCCTATAAACAGCTTCAGCTTCTGAGAATCTCTTTCTACATTATTTCAGTTTGCTATTATTTCAAATAGAAAATTCTTTCTGAATAAATATAATATAGCAGTTATACCTTTACAAAAATGTGGCTGCTTTGTCCACTTATCATTGCATTAAGTGCTGAAAAATCTATACAAATCAAACCTTAAAATTGAATAATATATTACCCATTGATGTATGTATTGTTTGGGTAAACTATCTTATTTTTACGTGGTCAATTGTCTCAGAGAACGTTTGATTAGGTTCTTTTCAGCGTTTGAAACGTTGCGTGTCTAAAATTGAACCAATTTAAAAGTACGTATTCGTATGGGACACATGAAAAAGTGGAGAACAAATCGAAAACTCCCGTAAGAACTGCTGATATAGGGTTTATATTAGAATGTGGTTCGTGCCATTGTTCCACCCGTACACAACGTACACGTGAACATGAAATAATATCGAAATTAACTGGAGTTGTTATAATTTGACGTTCGTTATATTTTTTTCTGTAATAATTTAACATATGTCTAATTATGGGAACATGTGCGTACTGTTCAAACTTCTTTATCCTTTTATGAATAATTAATGTTCTTTAATGTCACTGACAGGAAAGAACAAAGATCCGTGGTGATACGTAAACTGGTGGATATGGAAAGTTTACGTTTCAAGTAGTAGGATTATTTTATGGGACACAAAGCTGTAATTCCGTCACAGTCATACTTGCTTCTCTATTATAAAAATGTACAAAATCTATAACACAATATGTAAACAATATTGAATTTGCCTCGCAAGAACTAAACACACACCTTTTGTTAGAAAATACCACAAATGAAATGTAGTTGTCTTGCCAATCATCTTTATAATTATACAACATTTTTGACCACACCATAAATCAGGTTTGTAATAAAGAGGCCAATATTTACACTACACTACCACTACAACAACTGCAGTCTTAAATATTCGTTCCAAAAGCAGCAGACTTTCATGCTTTGAAAATGTTTATGGTTGGTTCATTTTGCAATTTTAATCCTAATAAGAATCAGTCGACCCAGCGAATCATCCCCCTCAACAAAATCATGCAAATTTTTTCCAATTACCAATGGTCGTCTTCAACCCGGTGCTTCTATATATGACACAAATTTAGTTTTGGTTTTATTTTACTGAGGTACTTCACAAAAATCAAAACTGGAAAATGTGAAACATTTTAAGGCTTTACTGACATGGGTCAAAGATTAGAAATTGACTAAGGTTTGAAAACAAAATGCTATCGCAACAATTTCTTGTGATATTTTCCAACATCGTGTTTGATTAGAATTGTCATTAAGACCTCTAGAAGCATGAACTAAATAATTAGCAAAATGGAAGACGTCATTAACGAAACTGAAAATTTGATGCACACTGACCACTGCGTTAAAATTTCACTTATTGCTTGAAAAGAAGGCGCAAGAACGAAGGCTTCTAACTATGGGGTGGTGCACCGCTGTACTGTATCCATCTATCGATTTTGAAGGTCTCAATTCCAGTCATAATTAATCTGTCATTCCAATGTTGTGAACAGCTGTGAAATCCATTATAAGTTTTTTTCAGAACTCACTTCATATACAGCTACACTTTCAGCTCTGTGCAGAATGAGTTTACTAAAGATTTCTCTATAGGAAGAGCTATTTCCCAACAGCTTGAGAAGCCGTACAAAGGAATTAATGGAAAGCATGCGTGCAATAAAATGCATGCATAAAAATCTATCGATACTGTTGATCATGAAGTTTAGATAAAGAAACTGGAAAATATAGATTTCGGCTAATATCATGAGAAGGATGAACATCCTACTTCATGAATAGATGACAAAGTTACAGGACCAGTTATCAAGGATATTGATAATTGTTTTCATGGACTGCATAATTAATATTTACTGTAATTCAGTTAGTTTTGCTACAGTGCTGTTTTATACCTACTTATATCTGAACTAGTTCGACATATTTAATGTTATGCACTAAGAAATAACTAGCACTGTTTTACTATATTCTGGTACACTTATACCTAAGTTACACGAAAGATTTATGTAAGATGTAATGTTGACTAGATCGCTATTTCGAAACTAGGATTATTGTGCGCGTTTTCCAAAGGCTGAGCCCTATTTTTAGGACTACTATTTAGGCGTCTCAAATTGATGCCTGAACTGTAAACCATCCTAAGATCCTTGAAGATTTTACTGAAACCTTTATTGATAAAGGGAGCAAAACTTTCTAATTAACTTATAGATAATCTGAGGCTGGAAACCATTACATGACTCTAATAACTAAAGTAGCCGGTAGCTGACCGTTTTCTTTTTTTATCTATATATATATAAATTTCATGGTTTCAAACCGTTGGCAATTATCAAAGTGTTTGGTGTCTTTGTGGGTTGACAGTGAATTTGTTTTTTACTTCGATACCAAAAGATTCAGGGAATATTTTTACATACCTTTCAATAAAAAGATTTTAAATATGTATTAATACTTCTCCGATGCAATTGGTGATGTGTATATTCTAAGACATTCCGCCAAAAAGGCAAGCAGACAAAAGTCAGATGTACTATTCCTACACAATTTCTGTACCAGTTTATTTCGCAATTATTTATTAGTTACTTCTAGAACTGCGAAGTGTAGATATTCTAGGTAATTTATCTTGGTTTTTTTTTAATAATATCTGTTAATTTTGATGACATCGTAACTACGCAAAGGGATAACGCCGTTTCAAAGAAAATAAATAAATGAATGTCCATCGAAAAGGTTAACGCACCTCCTATAGTTCACAACGACCCTAACGTTTATTACTTTGACCTACAGGAACGCACAACTGTACACATTGATTCTATATTATTTTATATTATTCTCAAATTGTCAAATTTAATGAACAATGATACTTTGATAATTTACCTACATACATACATATTGCCGGTTTTAATTAACATTTCATTATTGTATATGCGTCGGCCACATGCACAATAATCTACAGCAAAAAATCGGGAAATGATTTGCCATTTCTACGCAGACCACTATTATAATAATGCCATATGTGATCTGTGATATACTTACCGCAATTTGATTTAAACTTAATATTAATTCACATTTTGTCAACGCATAGGCTGTTATCCGAACACTGGTTTTCAACATTTCTAGAACTCGTTTTTATTTAATTTTAAATCATTATTTTAGTACTATACGCAAAAATTAGAAAAACACAGTTATGGTTTGCATGTAAGGCAAAATGCACTGTATTTTATTTTCACCTTCATCAGCATATTATCATAGAGTTAATTAACAAAGCTAATCATACGCCAAGCTCTATGAGTAGAAAGACAATGTATGCAGGTATAAACATTGTTCATAGTAATACCTTGTTTTTTAATAAGAGGACCAAATCGAAAATAGCCCGTCCAAATATAGGCTTACGATTGGTTTGTTGCCGGTCATGTTTACACTGCCAAAATTTGGTATTTTAGCAGCGCCATATTGTAGACACAGCTGATTGAGTAAATATTTTGTTAAATATTTTTCTATTATGTTTTTGTGTTTCTACTGGATTTAAACAAGAAAATCAGTTGGATTTTAACTATTTGCTTGTAAAAATGGATCCACAGCTTAGTACAAGTGGATTATCAATATCGCCACCAAGAAAACGTGCTACTTGGCTATGGACATTTGTCTGTGGAGGAAGAGCAAGATATACTGAACATGTACAAGAAAATTATTGGTAGTAATCCTTCAATAAAGAAAACACAGATAACACTGCAAATTTCAAACAGTTTAGGTAACATCTGGGTAATAATTAATTATTTAAGTGTTTTATATAATACAAACTATGTATTTACAGATATTTAAAACGTTATCGTAAAAGTTTATTGCTCGAACGCAAACTCATTGTTTTGTGGAGACGAAGACATTTATCTTCAATATCAAAATATAGAAATGAGCAACGCCAAATCTATTTTCTAGACAAAACATGACTGAATGAAGGGCACACAAGAGAAAAAGTGTGGGTAGCTATTAATATTATAACACGCAAACAAGCATTTATATGTAGATGGTGTAACTACTGGTCTCACAAATCCTACAAAAAAGAAAAAGAAGTAAAAGAAGATGCTTAATTATTTTACATATTGGTTCTAAAAGCGGTTTTGTTGACGATGGGTTATTACTACTTGAAGGAAGACAACTTTAACACAGAAAAGGGAAATGCGAGAACGGTTACTTCAAAAACAAATACCGTTCGATCCTATTATATACGGTGCTATTAGAGTTATTGGAAATAATAAATCGTCACAAGGAATATTACAATGTATACGCAGTGGACGAAATGGCAAAATATAAAATTGTACTTGGATTACAACCTTATACCATTGTGAGTTGAATCCTATTAAATTAGTTTGGCCACAAATAAAAAATAAATTTACTGTAAAAATAAAAGTTTCAAATTAGCAGACGTGAAAGAACTTTTGTTAACCGCAATTACAAATGTAACCTCAGAAGCGTGGACAAAATGTGTAGAACCTGTACTTAAAGAAGAAGACAACATGGGCAAGTTAGTTGGCTTAATAGATGATGCAGTGGAACTATTAATTATTGCGGTTGGAGATGGTGACACCAACGATAGTGATTCTGCTGAAGAAGTGTAGAATTATGTATTAAAATATAATATAATTATTGAAAAATTAAGTTACACCAGTTTTGTGAACCAGCTAGTGCTTCTTTCTATTGTAATTTTTAATAGTACAGTAAAACCTGTGTTAACGGACACCTGTATATATCGGCCACCTGTGATAACTGCCAGCTTTAACATTGCAAAAATCTACTATACCAATATTTCCATATATACAAACCTTGCAACAACGGCCGCCTTTACAAAGCGACCACGGCCAGACGATCGCAATATTTTATGGCATAAAAGCAATATAATTTACCTCCCAATAACGGTCGTCGTCTGAATCGAAAATTTTAAAACTCACGTATTTGTTATTCAGTCTAAAGAAGGTGACAGAATTTACTTGTAAGAGTTTATTGTGCGTTATAATGAAACACGATAGAATTATTTTACAACAGCAGCTGATTGTAGTAGTTTCCGAAAACGCCTGTTCATTCGATCAGTATAAGTTTATCGTTGTGTTCATGAAGTGTTTGAATATGTCGCTAAAAAGGAAACGTTCGTCACTGAAAGACAAAATTGATATTATCGAGGAGAGTACCAAGTATAATTTAAGTTTGCGGAAGAAAAATTCGGATTTGGAAAAAGTTAAATTAACGATATCGTAAAAAACAAAAGTGATATTAAAACGAAGTATTAAGAAGCTATTAATTGGAATCAGAAACGGAAATTCCCTAAAACGGGTGGAGTAGCAGTGGATCAAGTTGTGTATAAGTGGTTCTGCATGGCTAGAAATAAAAACATTCCCATATCTAGATCATTGTTTAAACAAAAGGCGCTAGAGACAGCAAGAAATTTAAACATTGAGAATTTTGCTGCTTCAAATGGTTGGTAGAATGTTTCTGTCGAAGGCACAATATCACTTTTAAATCAATTTGTGGTGACTCCGTTGATTTAAATTTGGAAGATGTAGAAACATGGAAATATAAATTACCATAAATTTTAAAGTATTATTCCCCGAAGGATATATGTATTTAATGGTGACGAAACAAGCCTGTATTATTGCGCTGTGCCAAATAAAACTTTTGCATTAAAATGCGATAAATGCAATGGCAAAAAATTCGCCAAACAAGGGTTAACTATTTTATTCTGCGTAAATATGGAAGGCGACAAAGAAAACCCTTTAGTTATTGGAAAAAGTACAAATCCTCGGTGTTTTAAGGAAAATCATATCGACAAATTACCTTTAGAGTGGGTGCATAATAAAAAGGCTTGGATGACATCAGATCTTATGACAAAATGTATACACATTTAGTTCACATATATGTGTGTCTCCGTATTCTCTATTTTAAGTTTGAATAAAATTATTTAATATAATGTCCAAATGAATTTTATTTCTAAAAGAAAAATAATAGCTATCATATGAAAATATTTGCTTGGAATTTGGCGCGAGTAATATCCATCTCCTGTCTTTTGCGGACACCTTTAAATAACGGCCAACAATTTTGATTTTATTGGTGGCCGCTAGTCACAGGTCTTACTGTATGTAACATTAATTTTAAATTTCTAAAATACCAAATTTATGTCCAGATATTTGATGTAGTACAAATATAATGCAAATCATAAAATACATATTATCATTATTGCGCGCTTATTTTTTATAAATGTGTTTTATACGTGAAATTTATTTGAATATCCATGTGAAAACAGCAAGTACTTTATTTGATTCTAATACATCATTTAAATTTACCGCCAAAATAGCTTGTCAGTTTAATTTGCCTGATGTGAAGCGAATTTTATCATTTAGTCCTGTTTAGTCCGCTTAATAAAAAACAAGGTATAGTAAAATTAATTTAACTCAGTTAGTAATAATACACAAAACAAGAGTCTCCCAGTCTAATGTAAACATCTATACGTAGCTACACTTGTCTGGGTGTCAGTGTAACGTAATGACTTCATAAATGTATAATAAACAATGTAAAAACTGCCAGCTTCTTCTACGTCACAAATTGTTGCTTGTTTTCTATTTATAGTATTAAATGAATATTACAGTTTAACGTGAATTGGCGTAACATATTGTGACGTAAATTTATAAAAGTAAATTTCAATTTATTTACTAAATATGTATCTTATGCACACAAATACATTTACATTAACAAAAACAACATTGATTCTACAATATAAATAAGCAAAACTGTGCTCTTAAACAAAGTAATAAAGAAATGAAAATAAATGATAGGTATGTACATATATGTACATACATAAATACGATAATTACACCTCATTTTACGAGAAATAATAACCAACATACTATTATTACACTACATATGCACATACATACATATACAAGAAACAAACATTTTAATATCCTAAGCAACCGTTGAATGAATATTATTGTTTTTCAGTACCACATGCTTAAGTAACAACAAAGTTTCTATTATTTCATACATAGATCGGCTTTAAAATTTCAACTGTGAATCAATATCTCGCGTTGCTTTTAAGAAGCATATGCACTAGTCGAATATCCGGGTACCAAAATAGTAGTAGGTAAATAGTTAAAAACATTTGTTATAATCCTCGAAATAGAACAGCAAACGGTGCAATTTAGATGGCTAACTAAAGGAAGGAATCATTGCAGAATCATTCCAATCATGCTTCGGCCTGCAGCATGGAACAATTACGGATATGATTTAAAAAGTAAAACAAAAACATGTTTTAAACACACAGAAGTAATTGCCAGGTAGATTTTCATCAGGAGCTAATACAGAAACCCATGTACAACTAATTGTAAGTCACATAACGTACGTACATACAAAAGATTTAAGGCAATTTAAATGATACTACTTACTCAAATCAATCACTTTAAACTAATTTATGAAATATTAACGATTAACATCACTTCCAAACAGTAACAACTATTATAGAGGTAGTGGTCGGTCGTCTCCAATCTCTTGATGCTTTGTTTTTAAATATTTCATCATCCCGTTCGTGGTGACAACCTTATCCTTCTCAGCTGACATTTAAATAAATTTACTGCCTAACAAAATCCACCACTCTTCGATAAGTAGTAGTTGGAGGATATTAGACGGATATCCTTTTTTTAATACAAACATGGAACATTTTTTGGCCTACAACCATTCTATAATTTATCTGACATGATAGGAAGAACCTAGGCTACTCGGGATCATAACTTCATTCTTATTATAATTAAGGTTTGTAAATCGTACTGTCATTAGTGAACAACCGTAGCTTTACACTTTCTGGCAGGTTAAGACAATGTCTTCCTTTTCTCAGATTCGCTTATTGTTTGGTAAATTGTTCTACGAAAAGTATTAGATTAAATTTTTATATCCTAAAATATTAGGTCTTTGAAACATGTTGGTATTCAAAACAGTTAAATCACAATATTTTGTATTTAACCTTTGGCAGGCAAGGCATCTTTTGCTTACGTAAATGGCAACTGGGGTGATGCATCACCCCATTACTTTTAAAGTGAAATAAAACAATATTATACTGAAAATTTACATTTAGTTGTTAGTATATTAGTTTATTTATTTCAATACAAAACTAAAAATGGACTATTTTTAATAATTATGTAATTTTAACATTTTTTTAAATGTTAAATGCAATTAAGCCAAATGGCCTTGCGGCGTTCAGAGCATGCAGGCAATAAGCATTTTACAAAACAAAATTCTTGTCTCGTTTTCTTGGACATAACGCACATCTAGCTCTAGTGCTTCTGGAATCGAAGCCATTTCTAACTGAAAAGCCAAACATTTGTTTTATCTCTACAAAAACTAAAAGTTACTTAAATAGCAACGGGGGTGACTGGTCACCCCGAAAGTATCAATACATCAAAAACAACAACTACCCGCTACAAGTTCACGCATGCTACCGACTACCCTCACTGAAACTAGAGAATAGACAAAGCGAGAAACAGAGACAACAAGAGCAAGTCAAAATATTAAGACCTTCGCTGAGTAGTGGGGTGACCGGTGACCCCGGTTGCCTGCCGAAGGTTAATTAATAAATCGGCCATAGTAATCTTAATTTTTACTCCAGGTTTAATTAACGTTATCTGTTTAACAATTTCAGAAGGTAAATATAAGTCATGCACTCTTTTATGAATTTCCATGGTGTACCTATCCCACATGAACTCCAACCCCAACCCTATTGTCGGTTCCAGGACACACCGGAGTGAAAGGAAACGAGATAACGATAATCTCGCTAAGAAGTGGGCCAAAGCACCTTTTGTGGCACCTGAACCTTTTTGCGGGAAAAGTAGTAGTGTAATACTGGAGAAGCTGAAATGTGAACTAGAGCAGAGAAAATTCAAATACTGGGAGAATCGTCACGGTATGAGGCAACTCTTCTGGGAACATACAACAAAAAGAGACCTTCAGAATATATTAAGCTCAGCAAAACTAATATTCTCATATTGACAGGAATCCTGTCAGACCATTGTAACCTGAGCGGACATCTAAGCAGGTTCGGAATAAGAAAGGATGCCGAATGGAGATTTTGTGGGGAAGAGGATGAATCATCCATCCATCTACTCTCACACTGCCTTTCACTGTGCTACTCAAGGCCCTTGCACCTAGAAGCACATGAAATTGAAGAGGGAGAACTACCTAATCTGAGGCCTTCCGATATCCTGCAGTTTCTTAAAGGAATCGGACTAATTGGCTAATAGATCTTTCAGATCGCAATATTTCACCACCCCAACACCACACATACATATCCCACGTTCTTGAATCTTCTCCACCAGAAGTTTTTCTAGCTGTAATATTAATGTATTTGTTGGGATACGTATCGGTCCTTTAACACGTAACGTCTGTTTCTTAGCACCATCTAGTAAATCAGAACATACTATTTCTAAGTATTATTCAAGTGATTATCAGTAGTATCTTTAATTGAAGCTAAGTTATAGTTGAGTTAATAAATTTAATAAATTAGATCAACACTGCACTAAATATATACACAGGGTGGAGACTACATCACAATGTTTACAATATCCGGCTAACTGAATTACAGATCCTTTTACAAATTTAGACTTTCTACACCACGCCACCAAAATTTTTCTACAAGAATTGTTGATACTTTTAATAGACAACCCCTACATTCCATCACGAAATATGAGGATTCAGCCATAATAAATAGTTGAGAGTATCTTATGATTTACAACTGGAATTTGTGCAAGTTATAGTTGTATCCTATGACAAAAGTTAGACAATTAAGGTAACACGCCTAAACATCAACTGAAGTTGAGTTCTAATATTTCAAAAAATTGATAGAGCATAAAACTTTCGCAATACAATTCTATTACAGTTTTGAAGTTCCACGAGTATGAAACGTGTTATGCTTTGTAAAGTTTGCCAGCTATTGCAATTTGTTTCCTATGTCATACATCGATACCTTTGGAATCGTAAAGATTTCGCTAAAGCCGCACATTCTTAGTTACACTAGTTACACATTTCCTTTCTAAACAGCTACATGTTTAGACATCGCTCTAAATTTAACTTAACGAAAAGAATCTAAAAGCTTTGGCAACGCACAAAATATTTAGCTTAGGCAGTTCTGATTGTAATACTTCTTTCAGTAACAATAATTTGATATTGTACCTATTTTCTGCGGCGCTTCTAAGCTGCCTCAATCTCCTCGCTTTAATTAGGACGAACGAAAAAAAAATTCTTTGAACTTTGAAATAATGCAATTATTTATATTATTAACATAAACATAGACATAAACAATATAATATAATATAATTATGAATAAGACAGTAATTTAAAACTTATTCTATTGAACACTAGCATGCCACTATAGTATATCAATTAGTTAAAATTGTTAAGTACTAAAATCAGATGAGTTAGTATTAAATTAAATTACATTACAAACTCATTAGAAAAGACGTAACTACGCAACATATTCCAATTATACAAGCACTTCATTTATTAAAATTAATTTCACAGATACATCTAATTATCAATTATTAGATAAATGAGTACACTTGCATATCTATAGGTCAACAACGGAAAATACGCAATCATTTACCACTACATACTTATCGAAAAATATCGTTTTACCCTGCCATTAAGTAATGCTGTTATAGTACATATACTTGTACGATTTTTAAGATGCTGTGGGAAATTCTCTGGCTTTAGACGATAAGGAAATTTCCTGTTCAACGATAGCCAGCGATAACGATTTGTGTACAGAAAAAAAAACTGCTACTGTGTACTGCATGGGTATACAATTCTCACGCATCAAGGTTTTCTCTTAGAAATGCCGTTATGTTGTGTCGACAAACTTGGAATTTAGGGGTTTGTTGTGAGTGGTATATAACATTAAAGAGATTATATAGAAAATAAATGTATCCACATTTGTAGATATGTGCTTAAAAGATTCGAATATTCGTAGATACTGTTTTAAAAACAATAAATAATATTAGTTTAATTACACAGTTTTCCTAAAAATAATTAAAAAGTAAAAATATGTCATTGACACTCAGCTTCCATTCATAGCAACTAATAATAGGTAGTATTTGTAAATAGATTCTGTGGTTACAAATACGATACACATAGAAAATCTGTAGTAGAATTCTATAGATTCTAAAACGTAAAATCCTGTTTGTAAAAGTGTTTGTTTTTCTTTTCTTAGATATTACTCACAATATAAATATTATAGAATCACAATTAATGAATCATCTACGCTAACGTAACGTCAAACACAAGTATCACGCACCATCCGCTAAATACTGATGTTACTTTCACGCGCTTTAAAAATATACTACGTTAAATATTTAACTGGCTACCTTTCTTCTTAGTTACCGTTATTTTCAATGTAATTCAGTTATGTCCAGCTCCAACCCAACAAATCTATAGATTATATCATTGCATACCATAAGTTCTAGATTTGCTTGTGTACCTAATGAATGGGTTTTCTTCATTCATTTGAGTGCTGAACTGTGGTTTGTTTTTAATTACTAGCTTGGAATCTTACTTCCTAAGTAGGGTGAAAGTTTGCATCGATTACGTATATGTAAATATATGCAGTGACATTAGAAGTGTTACACCAAGAAGGAGTAATTTGTTCAACTTGATAGTTTTTTGCGAAACAAAATCTCTTACTTGTTTGTGAAGAGATTCATGTTCATGAGAGCTGACTAATATAGAAAAGTTTAGTTATTGCGTGTCTGTCTACAAGTGTTAACCGTAACAAAATACCTACAGTTCCAAGACGTCAAAATTATCACCGTGGTAATGACTAACACGGGTAGAATTGTTGCCTATCGAGATCTTTGTTCATCCTCTCGCGAAATTGGCTGTGGTGTTAATTCTACTGCAATGACGGTAATGCGTGCGTCTTGTGTGGATAGAAGAAGTTAGAGCAATAGGAAAAAACCAACTTATCAACCGAGGCGTACCATAGAGCGTCAAGGTGGGCGCTTCAAACAACTATGTAGTTCTCCGAGATCCCTTTAATACTTTGGATACCGTCCACGATTAGTGCTTCATTTGACTGCGGACCATTGTCGTCAACGCTTGAACTGGTGCAGAGAACGGCAACATTGGGAAGCAGAATGGCATAATGTCGTCTTCAATGATAAATCGCCATTCTATCTAGGTATGCACGAGGGCCGTAGAAGAGTACGACGCCGGCGTGGAAAGCGACGCGATATTAGGTTTGCTGTTGAGTGGTATCTACACAGGACTGTTGGAGTAATTGTTTGTGAGGGGGGAGGAGGGGGGGGGGGGCTATTGCTTATGGTAGCCGATCACCACTTCTGTTTATCCGAGACAATATGACAGCTGCGCGTTATGTTGATGATGTCGTACAAACCACGTTACTACAGTCCACGAAATTTCTTCCACATGAACTAGGATTGAACAGAATATTATGTTTTTCCTAAAATATCCGGCAAACTATGTATTAAAGGTAAAGCTTCATTGCAGAAGTTGCAAAGGTTAAAACAAGTGACAATAACAATGAAAGAATGTATTACAGTTTTATAATAATGATAAGTTACAACAGCGAAACGTCTATAGTCCACTGTCAGAAAAATAGTTAAACAAAATAAAAACTTTATATTTTTTTAATTTTTGATAAACTTAGTAATGAGTGTTGGATCCTTTATTCAAAACAATTTAAAAAATCCGGTTCTTCATACTCTCTATTAACTCCGTCAATGTTGAAGCAGGAATCTCATTCCAACACCTCGTTATCGCAGATTTCAGTTCCTTAATGTTTTCGTATTGGTGATTATTGGCATATACCTCCCTAGTCAATATTCCGCAAAGATTTTCAATTGGGTTCAAGTCGGGCGAGCGAGCAGGCCATTCCATTAATTTGATTTCTTTTTGTTGAAGCCACTCCTTGGATCGTCTGGAAGAATGGATAGTTGCGTTGTCTTGTTGAAATATCCAGTCTTGCCAAGGCATTTGTTCACCAAAATTTATTAGAACCGTATCTAAAAGTTTTATATAACACGCAGAATTCATTCGTGTCGAAATAAAACTTATAGGAGTTTTATTGTTATAGGTAAATTTCTACTCATGGCAACTTCAGTGTTTTTACACAAATCGCGTCAATAGTGTTTAAAGCCATCAGGTCCCTCCAAATTAAATTTCTTTTTGTCGGAAAATATGACGTTCTTCCCTTCATTATCCCAGCTCATATGATTTTGTGCAAATGTCAGCCTTGATTGTTTCTGAATCTTTGTTAAGGGTGGTTTTGAGACTTTTTTTCTATCTAAAGCGTTTACTACCGGATAAAATTTGTTGTACACGTCTCTTAGTTACTGGCAAATTTAAATCATATTTGATTTGTTGTGCAGTTACATTACCAGAAGAGGCTAATCGAAATATCGATGAGTGCTGTGTTCGCGTAAATTTTTTGATTAGTACCTTTAGGAAGATATTTGCCGTAGGAATTACCTAAACTTATAAAATTATTGATGAAGTGATGGGATCGCCCCAATTTCTTTGTTTTTTCATCCCCGGTTAGCAGTTAACCTCTCGGCATTGTTATTAACTAATATCTAAACTTCGATATTATATATATTTAGTAATGAATAAACTTTTCAAAGTGTTCAGAAGCGGTTTGGCACTGGCAGGCAATCCCTAACTTCATACAATGTTTGTCTAGCACTGTAAAACTATACAAATTTTGCTCGTATTTATATGTTTATATCACAGGTAATTCCCCTACTTACAGTACCGGCCATTAAAAATTTCCCAGATACATGTCGTCAAAACGAACTCCTTTTCTCAGGTTATATAAGTCTTATAAATTGTATCTGATTTGCAAACAAACTAATTAATATTTAGGCTATATATGTTTCTTGTATTATTTTTTTATTTAAAAATTAGTTGATATTTATTAGTATTTTCGAGAACAGCATATTTTCTAACAAGTTGATTGAAATGTATCAAATTTATTAAATAACTAAAAACATATAACATTTAGTTTAATATTTTGTGGCAAAGACTTTTGAGGCAATTGCAGCTTGACAATAAGCAAGCAGTGAGTCTACTAACTTCCGTAGGTACTCGACTGGTATTTTTGTCCATTCTGTAGTAAGACCTGCGTGTAGCTTGTTTAAATTTCGACAATCTTTCTGTCGAATTTCTCTATCCAGCCTCTCCCATAAATGCTCAATCGGATAGAAATCCGGTGACTGAGCAGGGCACTCGAGAACTTCAACATCTGAAAACCATTTCTTGACCACCCGGGGTGTGTGTTTAGGGTCGTTATGATGCTGAAACTTCCATCCCGGTGGAATATTTGTATTTCCATGAGGCAGCATTGACGTCTGAAGAAGATCTCGGTATTTATACTGATCTATGATGCCTTGAATCCGAACTAGTGCTCCAACTGCATCCCTACTGGAGCATCCTAAATATATGAGAATATAAAAATACCGTTATAGCATTTCATAACATTTTCTTACTCCAAACCATAATGTTTCCACTGCCATGTTTCACATTTCGAATGTTATATTTTACATTATATTTTTGCGTACATCATCCATTTTATCTTAAAACCACTCTTTCTTTTTTTTGTTAAAGGGTATACAGTCTGATTGTTTTATGTTATGGAAACTGGGGAATTTTTAATGACCGGTACTGTATCTAAAAAGTGCGATATCTTCAAAACTAAAATTCTAGGTAATTCCCAACTATTACAGTTGCTAAATATTTATAGGGGAACTAGAAAATGATATGGAACTATAGAAATTTTGCTGAGTATACCTTAGCTAGTTAGCAGTCCACATGTCCCTTTTCAGCGAGACAATCCACGCCCTCATATTGCTCGTCAAACTATAGACTTTTTCCAAGAAGCTAGCATTAATGTCTCACTTTGCACCATCCTCCACAAACTTTGACGCAGTTAATCAACGAACTTCAGGTTGCTTGGAACGAGGTGCCACAAGCAAATATTGACCTCATTGATCTCATTTTATCGATGCCTAGCCGTGTACAGGAGTGTATTCAGCTATGGAGTCGACAAACACATTTTTTTTTCGTGTTACATGTTAATAACATTTCTTACAAATGATTCGTTCTGGGTGCAACACTTTTAATGTTATTAAGTATATGTATTTGTTTGCGTTACACCGGATATTGTATAATTTTTAATCAATATCATACTAGAATTGTGTAACACAGTACAACAATAGCGCCGCTGTTGCCATTATTTGTTTCCCAAATGTACTTACATACATACATACATTCAATCTGCTAATTCTCGTCCTTAATAATTCCTACATTATCATCTAGCGGACTATTCTCGCTTTGCTACGTCTATCAGTCATCATCCACGTCTAAATATCTTCCATCATCACCTTGGCGGTACAATAGTAATTACCTGGCCTTTTGTGTACCAACATACGTGATCTCTCCTGCAAATGGCTTTATCGAAGTAGTATATGTCTTTGGGTATAGTATGTAATATTTATGTTAGTACTTACTTCTGCTTGCACAGCCATTTCTTCGGTTTTTGTTCACATAAATAATCATGTTTTTGAATTATAGACACACACAATTCGCAAGTAGCCATAATAGTTTCAAGATAATTTTCTAATTCAAGGTGTATTAGTTACACCTCAGGTTACATTCATTTCTTGTAACTAAAATTTGTCTGAATCTGATCAATTTATTCAATCAATCAAATTGGAACTTATTACATGAACTTACTGGGAAAATATGTATGCTTTAATCTGTGGTGTATGAAGCTACAATGCTGTGTTCACCGCTTTACCACTCTAACCATCAATTCGTTGTATAAGTAATTCTATTACTGATATAAATAAACATCAGCAATGACATAAAGAAAAAACAAAATCATTTAAATATGGTTGCTTATTCACATCTTTACAACCCTGTAACATATTTCGGTTTTACTACACTGTTTGCCACCGGTTTCCCCTTTCTTCGAAAATTTTATTCAATAATATCTTAAGCGATATGTAAACCAATGATGTTGATAATACTACTTAATGTAAAGTCTAGGACTGCAGTTCTAAATTCGTCCCCTGAGGAATACCGAGCAAAACTATTAGAAACGTGATTTCTGCATTCGATACAGCCGCTACTATCAGTAAGCTAAAAGCAAAACCACTAATGATGAATATCGACTATATCAAATTTACTTAGAAGCAGCGAATGGCCGATGTGGTCAAATGTCTTTGTATTGTTGATGAAAATAATATCAAATTGCTTTTTATTAACTAGTTTAAGATGTACATATGTATATTAAGTTGTTAGTTAGTAGATCACTTGGACATAAGCCCATGTTAGATTACAAGCTTGTATTACTAATTGTGTTAAATATTTGTCCCATTTACAGCAGATTACGGATCTGCTTTGTTTGTTAAATTTACTCAACCACACATTCCTTGTATATACTTTATTGTTGGTTGTTTTGTTCCTGCTAAGATGAGTCAAATTACTAAAAAACTCATATTACATGGGTGATCAGCATAGATTATAAATACCACATGAAACATGCAATACATGTGTCAAGCATAAGTAAATAGAGTCCAAGACAAATTTCATTAGTGCCATTTGCTCTTCTCATTGTATGGCGTAAAAACTTAAGAATAGTAAACAAGAGCATTGTGAATCAGAAAAATATCATAATGTTTCCACAATTCATTCAGTGCAAACTAAACAATTTACTAAGAGATTCGGATCTTTCAAATTATATTGTTAAACTTTTTATGCCTAGACTTCAACGGAGATCTGATGCGGACCAACTCAGATTATTAATTGGCTTACGTTTAAAAATATATGACATTCTTAAAGAGCAACATGTAAAAGGAGTAGATAAATTCTTCAAATTGCTGACACGTTCAAAACTTTACACACATTAATCGTTTATACGTTTTCTGAAGATAAAAGATCATTATTTTTTTTATAGAAATGCAAAAAATATTCTTAAGAACTTAACATTTACACACCTTATCCAGCATTTTTTTCCAGCAGTCAATGAAGGATTCTGGAACTTTGCTAGCATTTAAACAAAAGTAATTTTTTGACTTCAGAGATGCAGTTGCCTTCCTTTTACTCAATATTCCGAAAGCTGCGGTAACAATTGTAATACACGTCTTTCAGGATATACAGCTACAGGTATGCCGACCCACATCTTATGCACACATCGTTGCAAAGCATTAATTGTTAAATACAAATCCCGCCTACAAAACCAGCGGTTTGAACCTCTCTTGAAATGAATTTCAAGTGTAATTTGCGTCGCACTGACGTCATGGGCGGGTTTGACGGTATTTGGTTTTGAAACGAACATGTGTGTATCTGTGTATCCTGATGTTCTATACTAAATCACTGCAAGCACCACCTTGTATTTGCAGTGATAATAAATGTGACTACTTTCGCACTACCGTATAACAAAGAACAGACGTCGTAAATATGATCATAAATGCGACTTCTTTGAAAGCTAAAATGCTATGTTTATAGTTATTAGCCTTTCGATAATTCGTTCTTGTTAGCTACATAAAATTATGTCACACATTACGTCATTTGTGAATCCTGTGAAAGTTAGGTTAAAAAAATATTGATTTTAATCCCAGCTACCAATTTTAGAATCGAAAGTCTAGAAAAGATTTCATTATTAATTAAATGCTGTCTTGTTGACATTTATATTGCCCCAGACCAGCGATATAAACGTTTGAAAAACTAGAGAAATAAAAGATAATTTTACAAAAATTAAAGAATTATTGTCATTAAATTGTTATTATTATATTTATTCCAATAAGAATTGTGTAAGAAACAAACAACTCACAAAATCATAGTGTTCAGAAAGAGTGACTCGTACGAGCAGTTTTAAGAAAAAATAGGTGTCGTAATGATTCAGGTTTAGAATAATTGGGTGGCATTATTAGTGAATAGACTCTGCAATTTACATTTAAAGTACTACTGTTTCTTCTATAACAAAACTAACGAGCATTTGCGTGTGCTCTAAATTCGAACTCGCAACATACATATGTACATACCTATGTATGTATGTATGTACTTATATACTACAGATGCATGTACTACAATAATATGATACATATTTTGCCGAGAATGTAAGAATATATCTTATCTACCGACAAAAAATATTTTAAATTAATTCTAATTACAATCTCGCATTCCTAACTCAAGTGCAGACAAATCGAATAAGCATAAAACAATATTAAATATACTTTCCATAGCTATTTCAATGCATTAGGCAAGTTCGCTTTTCTTGCAATTGAAACGCAATTGAGTATATTTAGTTTTTTGCTTATCCCGGTAATAGCATAAAATTGACGGTCTCCGACTATTTTCAAATACATCCAAGTGTCGCAAACGTCACTATTTTCATAATTGTACTTTATAATCTGCGATAAATAATCATATTCTGACAAAAGGAATGTGGAAGGCCGTGTTCTTTCCTGTTTTTTTTTTAACAATTACACGAAGATAATTTCGTTGTGCTAGTAGAATTTTACATATGTTTCAATTTTCATGCTATCTGTTTACTGTAATCTTCATAATATCTTGTTCATAACATCTTGTCCTTATTCTGACGAATGAGATTATCTAACGGACATTATTGCATTATTTATAGATCATGTGTTTGACTAAAATGGTTTAACACTCTAGCTCTCATTGAACTGAAAAGGAAATAGTATAATATATGTACAGTAAAGTCTCTTTTTATGCGGATTGTTTTAATGCGAATTTGAAGTTACGCGATTCATATTTCTTCTTGAAATTTTTTTATGCGGATTATTTTTACGCGATGAGATGTAATTTTCGGGATTTTCCCGTTTTGTATACACGCATTATAAAACTCCAAATGTAAACACAAATTACTGTATAAGGGTGTATTGAGCACAGTGAAAGGCATGTTGTGTATTTGCGTTTTAAGCATCATTCTAGCCCAGCTTTTTAGAGAGTAAACAGTGTTCGCAAGTTTATTTCTAAAATAAGAGGTGATTAGGTAAGTTTTTGTCTTTTTATTACCTGTAGTTGAAAGTTTTAAACCCCTAAATAATTAAACGAATTTAACTTAAAACGATCAAATAATAAAACTATTGACAAGTGTAAAGAGTAATTTTTATTTTAAAGTTACAGTTTGTCGCAATGGAGAGCAAAAAACGTCCTCGTAAAGGAATATCTTTGGAAACAAAGATTGCAATTTTAGATTGTTTAGCAAGAGTACAGGGACCGACAGCGATTGGGAAACGTTTTAGTTTAGGTGAGTCCACTGTAAGAGCAATTAAGAAAAATGAAGATGCCATAAGAAAATCTGTCGTGAACGGTACAAAATTAAATGCCAAGCTAACACGATATTCCAGAGATGTTTTATTAGAACAAATGGAACGAGCGCTCACAATTTGGATTGAAGATTTATCTCAAACAAAAATTCCTTTAAGCGGTGATTTAATTCAACGAAAAGCTTCAGTGTTATGCACAAATGAAGGAATCAACACCATCTACTTCCATTTCTCAAACCAATAGAGGCTTTTCAGCTAGTAAAGGGTGGCTTACCGGGTTTCTAAAAAGAAATGCGCTGCATAATGTAAAGATTACGGGCGAGGCTGCATCGGCAGATCTAAAAGCTGCCACAGCTTTTCCAAAAGAATTAGAAAAAATTATTGAAGATGGTGGATATTGTCCACACCAAGTTTTCAATCCCGACGAAACAGGATTGTTTTGGAAAAAAATGCCTGGAAGGACATATATCGCAAAGTCTGAGCAAGTGGGTTTATTTATTATCAATTGGAAAATCATTTTCTAGTTAATGACACGAATTCTGAGCGAGCTTTGAAATTTCAACGGGAGCTGCATAAGTGTATGTCTGGCTATCGCGAGTTCCATAAACAACTAGTAAAATCATCGTCTCAAAGTTTAATCACCGATTTCATTGTCGCCAGAAAGCCATTGACAGAGCACAAGCCAGCGGTTGGCGTTAATTCATCTAGTGACAAATCTGACTTCATATCAGCTCCAACTCCCATATTGACAAGTAGTGGGGATGATTAAAATACATATTCATTATCAAAATATGTAAAATTACACATATTATGTAGATATATGTTGCTTTAAATAAAATTAAATATTTATTTACTTATACTCTAGACTTTTTTTATGCGAATTTTAATGCGACTTTACCTTATTGCAGTAGTTTTATGCGATTTTTGAAGACCCTGGAACGTATTCCTAGTTCTTTAAGATTAGT
Organism: Popillia japonica; assembly: GCA_004785975.1. Lineage (NCBI taxonomy): Eukaryota > Metazoa > Arthropoda > Insecta > Coleoptera > Scarabaeidae > Popillia > Popillia japonica. The sequence continues at coordinate 9,477 of SMLS01063005.1, read as the reverse complement.
TAAGTCTACTTTTATGCGTTTTTTTTTAATGCGGTTTTCTGTGGAACATATCCACCGCATAAAAAGAGACCTTACTGTATATGTATTGTATTTTACCTAAAGGAGCGGTGGCAAGTTAATTCTCTGACAACAACAAGTGGAATCGGAAGATTCTTAAACCGCTCTTACTTTTCTGAACATCTTTAGAGACGTGTAAAATTAATACAGTTTAAGTATTGCTTTGTTATTGACAAATTTTAAAAGTTCCAAATCATATTGTCTAAATCATGGCTAGAGAGTTGCCCTAGGATTTTCGGATCTCCAAATTCTTTAGACGAAGTTTTGTGATTAAGTTTGCTTCAAACTGCTTAAGATTGGGTTATTCTCATTGAGCAGAATGGCTAAAAAGTGAACTACAATCACCGGGAAAAGTGTTATCGAAAGGAGCTTCAGTTGTTTTTACAACTTATAATCACGCAGTTGAATCATTGATGCCAGTTTTCACTTAAAAGTCAACTACAGATTGCCTCGATTGAGTTGCGTTCTTCAACAAATTATTAACATAAATAGTCAGTCTTAGTTAAATAAGACTCAGAAATCCACAATTTCTGGATCTCTGACAAACTCTACCCGAAAGAGATGAATGATATTTGGTTGTGTCTGAATGAAGAAAACCTTTGTTATGCTTTTGGGAATAACTTTGAAGGTTTTGGTGCCACACTGTATGAACTGTCCTAGTTGTTAAATAGTTATTATAAAAGACTTGAATAATTCTAAACAAAGGAATATCGATTGATAAATATTCAATAAATCCGAATAGTTTGCTGAGCGATGACCAGAAAACAAATCTAGGAGAAGACAGTATCTCGTCAGTTCTAGACCAGTTTTTACAGTGACGTGTTCTCGAGCAGTGCTCCCCTTGAAATATTGTTAAACGGACACTTATCGTTCTAAGTAACGCCAAGTTCTCCTTACTGAATTTGACATATCTTTCCGCCCATTACAGCTTTATTATAAATTTACAACAATTTGTAGCTAGTAAATTCGAGAGTGACATTTGGGTTTGCCAATAGCAAGGTGTTGGTTTTCAAGCCTGGCGGTAAACTTGTAAATTGCTGTGGCAAAAAATTTGTATGTAACATTACCTAATGTAAAGCCCTTTTGCTCAATGATGTGAATAGAAACCCCAGCATTTTGCACAAACATGAGAGATTCCATATATTGCCAAGCTTTTCGCGATATATGTATGTATATCATAATAAGTATTTGCCATATTCTGGATTTTGACTACAAACACTGTTTGATCACAAAAGGTATAAAAGTCAGACATGACAAGCAAACAATGTGTGTCAATGTCAAAGAAACGTTCAACTGATGTAAGTGTGAATGACGGTGTTTCGATAAATAGTGATCTAGTAAGCTGTAGTTTAAGCGACCTGACACTTATATTCTAATACTTAATATTCTCCGAATTTATACTGCCAAATGATGCCAGCCATGGGGCTAAAGATAAGGCTGTATATGTGTAATAAATGGTTGGCTCACCAGGACAGATATCAAAACAGCTAACAGTAAATTTATTTCAAAAAAAATCAAGTTTATCTTTTCTAGAGAAGCAAAGAATATTGGCAAAATCTCTATGTCAAAGAAGCTGTGCAAAAGAACAGATCTGTACGTTAAACTAGCCAAGCAATGCCATTTATGGTACCACAGTAGTGGATGATGTGCGTTTTGCCACTGTGATTATTATTCATGCATTGCAGCTAACGTTTACTATTGTCGAGCTAATAGTTTCCTTTTTGCAGCTGTAATTTATCTTCCAATCAAACAAGTAGACATCTTGTGTAACGAATTTGCAGCTTGAGTATATCATGCTTTCGAATGTGTTATCTTTATAAAATATTATGCTCTGTATGATGGCAAACGGTGGCTCTCCCCACTTTTCAATCTACCGAAGGACGAAATTGTTAAGAGCTACAGCTTCAAAACGAACTTCGCCACGAAGACCAACAACAAAAGAGAATAGGAATGGAAACTATTCATCTACTCCCTAAAGGCAGATACCATTAAATTGTAGTATATAAATGGTTTCAAAACTAATGAGCGAACAGGTACAGGGCCATTCGGGCCAGAAACCAAATACTCAAAGACAATGGGAACTTACCCCATCGTCTTCCAAGCATGGAAGATGGGCTCAACTGAATTTTGACAGGAAGGAAAGTATGTATTCAATTTTCTTCTTCAGTCTGACACTATCAAATCGAAATTTGTACGGGAATTCTTAGGAAAACTAAAAAATCTAGGTAGAGAAAACAAAGTTAGATTATGCTGGGTACCAGGACACCCTGAAATCAATGACAACTAGAAAGCTAATCTATTAGCAAAGAAGATCGGTACAATCGGTACAGCGTTTGTGCGCCCGGAACAGTTTTGCTTGCACTTTCCAAGATCCTTGGGAACTTCATTAAGCAAAGAAAAAAGGATTTTGCTGTGAGTGGGACCGGAACTGTTTTGCGGGATAAGGATGAGCACCCATAAAAGGGAACTCATAAACAGCGAGGAGAAGCTCAGAGCAACCCTGTGGGAAAATCTTACTGGTTTAAGACACTTTAAGGTATTTCTTAAAAATTTCGATAAGCAAGTAGCAAGAACCATACTAGAACTAAGTAGGAATAAATTCGGAACACCTGATATCCAACTGCACGCTTATTGCAGATTATGCCAATTATTTCGGCAAAACTGCCATTGAAAAGGGAGAAATAACTTCATTGAAACTACACAGCTATTAGAGTTGATTAAAAGTCCTTAGAGTGGGTGGGAAAATAGTCACTTTAGAAGCCTGACCATCACCAAAAATGCGGACGTTCCATAATCTGCCTAAAATTCTCATGTAATTTCACTTACCTATTCTTTCTTACATGTATATTGTTAATTTTCTTATATTCACCTACGATACCTTTGTGGCTTTTAGCACATTTTCAATGTTATTGGGCAATACTTTCCGCGAGCTGTTCTTTCTCTTTTGTCGTTGTATTTTAGATTCTCATTCTGATAGGATATCCAAATCATTTTAGTTGATTTTCCTGCTATCAGTTCTTTTCTTATAGTTTGATTTCTGGTCCTCTCCATTTGTACTAAGCCCTTGCTATCTTTAAGACATTTCTTGTCCATAACTCAAGTTGTCTATTTATCTAGCTTGAAACCATGTAATGCAGCTTTCACTGCCATATCCTGAACAGCGTGTGGGGATATGTTGCAATGTGGTTTTAATGATCCCTTCTTTTCCAATTCTCCTCTGTAACTGGCAAAATGAAGCTCAGAAAAATCAGAACGTTCTATTAATAAAGAACTAACTGTTTGACGTAAAGGCTACTGGCATCTAAGTTAAAATGAGTAAAGGCCCAATATTTGCGAATCAAACTTGAACGTTTCTGCAAATATGTATTCCCTTCCTAGTTTTTCATACGCCAAGATTTCCGATACCTATATTAAACTTTCCATCCAGTATTGTAAATGATTTTACTTAAGTCAGTTCAGTCAGCTTTAATTGGAGTTCTCCAGCTGTTACTTATGGCCGAGTTTTTAAAAAATAAAATAGTTTAATAAGTTAATTAAAAATTTAACAGAAACACTCCCTATATCTCAACATGTAATGTTCTTCTAAGATTAACAGTGATTCTGTGGTGACTTATGTATATATGTTTTGTGTTTCCTATACATTACAATTAATTAAACAAATAAGAAGCGACCTTATATAGTAATTTCTAGTTATGTATACGATATAAATAGGACAAGTATTACTTCTAAACACCATAGACAAAGCACTAATTATCTGAGGTATTAGTTACAATAAGTTATAGTAATCTTTCAGCGGTAAATACTATTGTAAACACTACTCTGACTATTCGAATTATCATATTTAGATAACTACTGTACATTACTTCAATCCTATTACAGCAATGTATCATTTTTGTTATTTGTAAAAAAAAACCTATATGTCTATGTCTTCGAGTCTATTCTATAATCTCACAGTCGCATAATATAGTTCTCGTTAGAGTCACTGTTTAGCGCAGCTCATTTCAGTCGCGGTATATTCATAGAGAAAATTAAGGAGATATTGTGGGCAGAAATCTAAAGCGGTTACCAATCTGGGGACTACTTTCAAAAATAAGTTTATTACAATAGCGGCTAAACGAAATCGCCACTTTACAGCGGGTTGCCACAAATGACATACCGCAAAAATTCTGAAACGAAGAAATTGCTCTATTATACTATTAGGATGAGGTTGTTACTCCATGACTTTCAAGTAATCGCTACCAATAAATGTGCTGTATGTTTACAAATTCTTCAAAGGCTTATAAACTTTATTTTACTACCAACATAGCTAACATTCACTTGAGATGCCAAGCTAAGATATACTTTTTTACTTTTAATTAAGAATACTTAGGAGTTCTGGGAGGATATTCTAGATGCATTTAAGTTACAGGCGAACTTCAATATCAATGAAAGCAAGCTGCAACTCTAATTCGGAAGTATTTTATCATGGAAAAATTATAGTCCATACAATAAAGCAAAGATATGTAACCAAATAGTTCGTTCTATCGTAATATTATGTATAAAGAGGCTGATTCATTTTCAATCCTCACCATTGTGATCTTGCTTATTATTAAAGATAGACGGTAGGTTTATATTTGGCAAAGTTGCTAACGTTTGTGGTTATTATGATCCCGAAAAGAAAGTAGACTTAGAACAAATGACGTTAGAGTTATTTGAAAAAAACTGAAAAATCTCATTTTCTTATTTTGCTTGTAGCACTTTTATTAGGTCTTGCAGAGGAAAACTAAAGGCACATTCTCAAGGGCACTTTTGCTCCTCTATGTAATGGTGTATTTAAAGTTTTTATACGACGTTTCGTTTTCTTTGGATCATCATCAGCTTTGTTATTTCTTATGGGAGCCATGTTGGATTTTGACACAGCTAGAAAGATTTTCTTTTTCTGATTTCAACCATGTGTCATATGTTGAAAACAAAATTTGATATAGTGTGTTAATTGACCAAGAATCTGATTTGAGATTAAATAAGATAGGTAGCTATAAACCTACCGTCTATCTTCAATAATAAGCAAGATCGCAATGGTGAGGATCAAAAATGAATCAGCCATGTATGTATATTATCGGCGCATATTGCTAAGAGAAGATTGCTTTTAATATAAACTTTAAAAAACAAATATCTGATAGCCGTAAGTGTGCGTCAAGGAGAATTTGCTACTCCCGCTTATATGCTGTTGCGGTTATTCTATAGCAATTCAGTTTTTTCATCATTTTAGACTAAAAATCGTGTTTGTGGGAATTTTTACAAGTAAATTCGATGCGGATTTTATTGATCTATGGATGGATCTATGGATGCTGCAGTTCATTTTCTACAATATTCTAAAGTATCCCTTTCTCCTTCCGTGCTACTCTTAAAACAGCAACTTGGTTGTTGTAAATTGTCAGTTTTAGTATCCTCACAATACCTTGCATCTTCTATATATCACATAAGCTTATGCTACTTGAATTAAGAACTCGCATATATTGGCAGCAGTAAAGTTTAACAAAATAACCCAATCAACGATTCGAAGAATGTTGAAGAAAGTTGCAAACGCATGCAATGTTATATTTCCCTTTGAAAGTTCTAAACACATTTTCCATAATATGTTTTGTAATACATATTTACTTATATTGCCTTTCATTAATTTACTGCATAGACTTTCAATCTTTCGTTTTTCCACATATGCGGATGTCATTGACGGAAAAATGGAAATGATATGCACATTAAAATCAAGAAATCATGCGCTAGCTTGTAACGAGTACTCTACTAAAGGATCTGGTGGTAGTGTAATCTCAGATAGTACCTATACTGTGTTTTATTAACAAAAAGGCGATTAAACTATAGGACTGTTAGATAGTTTATACTTTTCAGTGATCTGTATTCAAAATAAATACAAAAAGTAATTTCTGAGTAGACACTAATTATGCATTTCAGTCAATTAATCGACAGTGTTTAATTATTTATTTCTTTTCTTCCCTATTAATTAGCAAAATTTAATAAAAGTAAAATAAAGGAACTCTATGAAATCACTTTTACCGACTTGCAACTGTACGAAACCTTGTGCAAACACTAATCGCCACTATAATAAATACCAGTGAAATGAAGAAAATCTATTTATTGACACCGTTTCAACTTTCTTACCGGCAGAAATTACCCACGCAAACAGTGTATCATGAATAGATTATTTAAAACTCGATTAAGTAATTAAGGAATGTTTTGTATTTTTTTGAGAAAGTCGTTTTATAATGCGCGTTCTGTTTTCATATAATCGACATGAGCTTTAACGTAAATTTCACTAATTTTTCTTAATTGTATGTAAGTGAAAATTTCAAAGCGTGTGCCGGCACTTACTAATGTGGCTAATTTCGCGTTCCATTATCTAATAATTAGATTTCATAAAATTCAGTTTCGATTTATACGTTGACACACGTGATGAATATTAATAGTATTATTATTGGTAAAAGTCATTAATATTCTAACGAAAACAACTAATAGAAATTGTAATTATTGTGAGCAATTCAGTTTAGTAGCAAGTTAGTTCAGCTGCGCAAAATCTACAGTAATGTAGTAGTTGTGTTAGTTTATTTGTTACTGAAAACTTTCTGCAAATAATCAGGTATCTTTACGAGGTGAAAGGCATCAATTACAGATAATACTTTTCTTTTCTTGCGTGGACTCTTACATAAAATCGATACGGTTAAACAGCCCATTGTCAAACAATCTATAGTCATCCCTATAGTGTTCGTCTTAGTGACTCAAGCGAAGAGACCAACGGCCAGGCATCTTTGCAGGAGATTGGTAGAAGATGCACTACTGTAATAAAGCCACCTAACACTTTCCACACACCAATATTATACAGTTATATACAAATGTGATAATATCCTTCTGTGTTTCGAAATGCTGAAAAATATATTTTAGACAAAATAATTCGTGAAAGGTAGTACCTAATTAATAATTGCGTAGAGTCAAGCGTGAAAGAAGTAATCTAGGTACATAAAACGAATCAAAAAATTGTCTACCATTCTTGTGTTTCTAGTCTCTGCTACCACATCGAAGGAATAAGGAAACATTTTCTTTCTAGTGCAATATTAATTGCATTAAAGCAAAGGTTAATTTTAACGTTCTATTTATATAGTAAGCAGTTTTGTGGTACTACCTTAACCAGATTTTTATGCTCATTATTACAACTTATGGAAGCAATTACTATAATTCTGTGGTGTTTGTTTATACAACCTATGCTGGCAATCACCACAATTTTGTGGTGTTAGTTTTAATACAAATATAGTACATTGAGGACTATTTAATAGATCTATAATAATATTTTAATTTTTAACTAAATGAAATGGTTGTTACTGTAGGTACCATATATGTATGCTGATATGATTGGTATAGCAAAATATTATACCTTAGTGGTGAATTTTGCTATCTGGGGTTATCACAAAGAAATGGATATACTTTAAAGTATTAAAACTTTTTAACAAATTAAATTAATAACAAAAAATAAATGAAATCTAGTTGCTTAAGGAATAGGATTTAGAATGCCGAAAACCAGTTATCGCAAATCCGCTATAGGATCTCCATTTTGTGGTTGTAAGATTGCATTTAAGCACTAAACTTTTTAAATAACCCCACAGCCAGTAATCCGTTGGGAAATCAGGTGGCCATGATTTTGTGAATTGTCTACTTAACACACGATCTTGAAAAGTAGTGCTCATTTTGCAGCTGTAGAATAACATAATCGTTCACCGTTTACGGTTACAGATACGGCGTCTCTATTCTGCAACCCTCGTAGAAATATGGATGAAACATAAAAGCTGTGAAACTGCACCAAAAGATAACTTTTTTGTCATGCAGTCCATCTTGAGCGATTTTTTGTGTATTTCCTATAGACCAGATTATGTAATAGTTTTGAAGATATGCCCCACCATTCACAGTAAAATGTGCCTGATCTACCCAGAAAACACAAGGTAATTTTTGGGGTCAATTCCCATCAGAGACTTTAGTAGCAAAGAAAAGTCGTAGCCAGTAGCCATATCTGCATCCTTTAATTCAATCAGCATTTTAATTTTATATTCATAGATTTTTAGAATTTTGCTTAATATTTTCCGATCCTGCAATTGCTTGGATATCGTATTTGCATTGCTGATTGCTAGTGGATTACCTCTGACTATGTCCTCATTCTCATGAAGGTTTTGATAGGTGAGGTAGAGACCCGGTTTTTGTATCAAATTGCTGTACGCTTTCATTTGACAGGGCGCCTTTTAAACCCATTCTTCTGTGAAATCATCGTACTCTAAAATATATCCCTTACTTTATGATAAACTTGTACATATATTTGTCTAAGTATATTGGCAAATTTCCAACATAAACTAAACTAAAAATAATAATCAACGATTTCTATCTGCGACTGACGTTAATTTAACCGCCTAAATCAATAGAAAAGTTGGTACCTATATACATATTATGTCTTCTTAACGGTTAAGTTTTAAACTGAGGTATGAGACGAAAATGTGGAGTGGTTCAGTTTACAACTCAACTTTAAAGTAATACTACACGACAGGCTCGGTCTAAATATTTTAATGGTTTTGTGCTTTTTAATCACAGTCAAAAATTATGATTGTCAACAATTATCGAACTAATTCTTGGAACGATAGACCATTTGGTAGGTTGGCCAGTTATGTTTAGTCAAAAAATATTTTTTTAATAGGAGTAATTCATTATAACATTGTGTAATTTCATATTAATACGTATGTACTTCACTAATTCAATTCATTATCAAAGCGATGATAAAGGGAGCCTTGATTATAACAGCATTGCTGGCGAAACGCGTTGGCAATTATCCAAGTGTTTGGTGTCCTGTGGGTGATAGTGAATTAGTGTTCTACTTCGGCACCAAGAGATCCAGTGAATATTAGTGTATATACTTGAATGTCACAATAATAATAATAACTAATCAAATAAAGTGCCATAATCGATATTTTTATTACAAAACAAGAAGAAGAACGAAACCCACACTGTTTGTTATTGTTATTAATGTGTAAATGTAGCAGAAAGTATAGAATAAGAAGCACGCTAAATGTTAATGATAGATAGCACAGTGCTCGATTTACTTCCGCTGTCGTTTAGATTAAAAGAACATATCATTTGAACTACAAACTTCAAGTGTGACCAACGCAACTCATAATGGACCTGTTCTTTATTTCACCGGTCGACCAACCGGTGGAATTGATGCCACTCAAAGGGTTCTTAAACGCTGAGCGGTGTATTACTCTTGCAACAAACTTCGTTCTTTTATTATCGTTTGATGGCACCATAACTCCAACAACTTTCCATCGGCAAAAATCGTTTATGGTTTCGGTGGATATATATCGAAGTGGGGAAAAATATTTAACGTCAAATGGTGTGTTT
>ML217801.1:210-29135 GCA_004785975.1 Popillia japonica | reverse complement strand
AAAAAAAAAAACGAGCGAGTGAGGGAGAGGGGGATACAGAGGAAAGGGGTGAAGAAAATTACTTAATCAGCGAGATTTTATTTAGTGACGTGAAGCTTAAAGGTATATTTGTTGTCGGGTAAATTTATTTTATCGATTAAAATACTTATTTGAAAATTTATTGAAGCAAATCTAAAAATATAAGAACGATATTCCAAATTAGCAATAACTTCATTGTATGTTGATGAATCCAAGTTGTCGAAGAAGCTATTTACAGCAGCGATTATCTCGGAATTTTTTCAGGTCAGGGAACAGATGATAATCGCTGGAAGCATAGCTAGGAAATAGAGCGAATGAGGCACTAACTCAAATGCCAATTCGTGATTTTTGACCATTGCAATTGCAGACTTCTAGATAGGTGCGTTATCCTAATAGAGAAGCACTTTCTTCTTTGCCAGAGCAGGCGGTTTCTCTTTGATTTTTTTCCGATCAATTATTGCAGCAAGTTTGTCGACCAATACTATCTTATAAGAATCCCAAAGTACAGTTGCCGTAACCTCTTCTGCTGGCAGAACCGATTTTGCCCTCTTTGGTGGCCAAAAACCTTTGTGTGTCCATTGTTTAGGCTGTTCTTTAGAAGTTTCATCGACGGTTATGAAATTCTTACAATTGGCCCGAAAACTATCCAATATGTCGCGATAAACATTCAAACGCCGGTGGATGGCGATCCAATTTCAAAGTCGTAACAACTTTTTTTGCGAAATTTTTCAAAACATCCCAAGTCAAAATGCCAAACTTACGTTGGAGCAATTAAAGTGCTCTAAAAGTAAGTCTTTGTTTGATGTAGGTTCGCAGATATAGTGCTAATTTGCTCCATGGAACCCTGAAATTGTTACCAAAAGCTTGTCTGCTAGAATGTTAAGTTAAATAAATAGCTCCTTGAAATCTGCTATAATCCAGTCACTTATTAACTGATAATGTATTGTATGAATAGATGCTTAAAGACGGCCAAAAGAAGTTTAGAAAAAGATGTAATCAGTTTTGCAATGAAAATATTGAAGCTGATCCAAATTTATCAAAGACGCTTGCCATGGTGAGAAAAATTCTCTATCCCCTTATACTACAAGCGCTAGTGACTACTAGCGTAGTGACTAATACTGATAATAGGTTGCTAGTTCAGGGACGTTCAACTCAAACACTAGTGCATCCATCCTAAACTTAAAATTTTATAGTTTGCTAATTTCCGGAAACGCAGCATTTTAAGTCGAACTACATCCACAGGAGTAATAATAATTAATTCAACTATTAGCATCACTACCAGCTAGTAGCTTAACCAAACTAAGCCCAAACTGTTTTCCTGAAAAACTCAATTCAATGGCGCCACCTCATACTTAACTGTATCAAGTAAGACTGCTTCAACAATTTTAGCCAATGCGAGCCTATAATTTTGGTCATTCTTGTCTTTTTTAAAATGGCGGAAACATGGATCCTTCGCCAATCCGATTGAGGCACCCAGCCACATCAAGTTTTTGGAGAAATCTATTTTTGATGGCTGGTATTTATTTTTAGCACGAAAAGGTAGCAATTTAGCCTGAGATTCACTTTTAAATTTTTGGCGTTTAGTCAATTGAGAAACGGGAACATAGAAAATTGAATCATTTATCGTGATTTGCAGGAATTGTACAAAATTATCTGTAAATTGGATCATTAAAATTAAATAATGCAGAAACTGAAGAAGATGTAGCTAGAGTTAATGAAGAAATCTCAATTATTGGTATTAAGATACTTAACATGTTAATGTGGCTACAGCAAAATGAAATCTAGAATATATAGGTGACACAGCCAAAAACGAATTCTGCGAACTGCTAAATGATATTATAGAATGATACTATAAAAAGAATGATACTAAATAAAGAAAAACAATACCCAAAGCCTGGAAACATAGTTTTAATAATGGCAATATTCGAAAAAGCTGACGCAAAAATTTTTTCATATTATAGAGGATTTGCATTAACAAGCACTCCAAGTAAAGTTTTTACCAAAATAACAGAGAAGAGAGTGAAGAAAAAGTTAGAAATACTCTAATCTTTTTATACCAGACTTAATAGATTTTTGGCCCAAAACTTCTATGGCTGGTATCTTCTTGGGCGCTGGTTCCAGAAGGTTCGACTCGAAGTAATTATCATCATGGAGTTTTCTTGGGGTTGTATTTTTAGATATCCTCAAATGGTCGTGCACAAGGTTAAGGAAATTTGTGTCCCAATACATCTTGTTCCAAAATTTAGTGCTACTTATGATTGCATACAATGTAATCAAACAAATTGCTACTATGTTAAGTAGTCTATTATTTGCCGGACCACCAATTTGCGAACCACCATATTTATCTTTATTATCCTCTTTTTGAGATCAAAACTACTTATAGTGCTTAACAATTTAACAGTCCATAAACGGAACAAAAATTTGTGCTAAATCGTCAGTAATTCCGTTGAAAATGCATAAAAACAATTATTTTTCTAAACATTTATACCAAATTTTTCCATAAATTTACAGTCACCATTTTGCTCGTTCACAAGCTAAAATTGTATAAAAAACTGAATTTATTTAATCGCCACCAAATTGTGAACGAATATTCACCCTTAATTTAGCACAATTATCTTATAAAAAATTATTAGCGTATCACATTTAATCACCACCAATTTGTTAACGAATATAAATTGTTACATTTGCAGATTTACCTCAAGTTTACATCAATCAAATTAGTTACATAATTATTTTAAATACAGCGTTAGTAAAAAGTCCCGGAACGGTCGAATAACTTTGTTATTTGAAAATTATGATTTCTGAAATTTGGTATGGGGTATAGTTAATATAAATGCATTTTATGCAATGCAGTTTATATTTTTTTCACTTCCGGTTTAATCGGCAATACGTCCAACTTTTTTTTTTAACGGAACACCCAGATTTTTTTAACACTTTGAATGCAAAATAAAAAACTACGTTCAGGAAGTATTAAGATGTTTATTTTTATTCACAAGAAAACAGTTAAAAAATTAAAAAGTGTCCTAATACAGAAAAAACAAGGTACCTTTGAAAAAAGTTGTTGTTTAGTGTTTGCATTCTTTTTGCCGTCACATTTGACAATTTTAAAAGCGTTTTAACTTCTGCATCGCTATAAATTTACTTATTTTAGACATTGACACATTTGAAAATGGCAATAAAACTTACTGAATCAGAACGAAATAAGATATTAATGATGCGTGGGTACGGTGATCGTCAACGTTCTTTTGAAGAGGTTCGTATTTTGTTTAATACTATTTATCCGGATCGTCACATTAGTAAAAGTACGGTATGCCGAACAATTCAAAAGTTTGAAGTCTTTCGTCAGATGAAGGATTTACCTAGATGGGGACGTCCATTAACAGCAACAGATGAAGAAACTAGTTTGAATGTGTTACTTACAGTGGAAGAAAATCATCACGTGTCCACAACAGAATTAGGTCAATATCATGAGATCTCTCAAAAATCTGCTCATAAGATTCTTAAATCAGCAAGAATGAAAGCCTATAAAATGTATCCCGTCCATGAGTTAACTGAAGATGATCCAGATCGTAGACTACATTTTTGCGAAACAATGACGGAATTGATCGAGCAGCAGCCTAATGTTTTAGATCACATCATTTTTTCAGATGAGGCAACGTTTTGTCTCAACGGCAGTGTGAACAGACATAATTGTCGCTACTGGTCAATTGAAAATCCGCATTGGATTGAAGAAGTCCATACACAGCGTCCTCAAAAGGTGAATGTCTGGGCTGGTCTTGTTGGAAACAACATCATAGGACCATTTTTTATAAGAGGAAATTTAACTGGCAACGTCTACTTAAATTTATTGCGAAATGAGGTTGTTCCAGCACTTGCGGCCCTCTTTCCAAATGCAAACATAGGTGATCACCATAATGCACATTTTTGGTTTCAACAAGATGGAGCTCCCCCCCATTTTGCCCATAATGTCCGCGATTAATTGAATGAAATTTTTCCGGAACGTTGGATCGGACGTAGAGGAGCAATCGAATGGCCAGCACGTTCGCCAGATCTCTAGCCATTAGATTTTTTCTTTTGGGGTCACTTGAAATGTCAAGCGTACAAAAATCGTCCCCATAATCTTGAACAATTGGAAGAGAGAATAGTTCAAGAAGCCAATCGCATCACTCCAGAACAAATACAAAACTCAATAAGAAATTTTACTGACTGCTTACATTTTTGTCAAATTGTAAATGGAGAGCATTTTGAACAATTATTGTAATCGCAACCTGAATAGACAGGTATCTTGATTGTTCTGTATTAGGACACTTTTTTAATTTTTAACTGTTTTCTTCTGAATAAAAATAAACATACTTAATACTTCCTGAACGTAGTTTTTTATTTTGCATTCAAAAATCTGGGCGTTCCGTTTAAAAAGAAAAGTTGGACGTATTGCCGATTAAACCGAAAGTGAAAAAAATATAGACTGTATTGCATAAAATGCATTTATATTAACTATATCCCCATACCAAATTTCAGAAATCATAATTTTCAAATAAAGTTATTCGACCGTTCCGGGACATTTACTAACGCTGTATAACCTTCTCAGGTAAAGTGGGCCTCAATCTGTAGGGCTGCAATTGGTGTTGTTTTCATCGCGCCAACACATAACCTGAATGCTTTATTCTGGATCAGATTTAATTGGCGTAAGTTATTATAATTGGTGGCATAAAAGAAACATCTGTAATCAAATAACGACCTTATATTAAGCTATGTAAATATTTTTTAACACCCTGAAATCTGCTCCCCATCTCACCCTAGACACCATTCTCATTAAATTCAAAGCTTTTCCACATTTACTCACAAGCTCTTTTATATGTAGGTGAAATTTTAGTTTGTTGTCTATGTGTAATCCTAGTTACTTAGTAGTTGACACAATAGAAAATTGTATATTAGAAATTTCTATTTGACCGGAGGGAATTTTCCTGGCTCTAGAGAAGAACATGACATTTGTTTTGCTGGGTGCAAGTTCTAGGGAGTTATTTGACAGCCAGATAAGTGTCTTGTTTACTATACGTTTGAAGTGGTATATAAGTGCATTAATATGGGTATGAGTATAGTAAATACATATATCATCTGCATATTGTATAATATTTGCAGGTGCTGTGCAATTCCATAGTATAAATATTAAATAAGATTAGGCTTAAACTGGATCCTTGCAACACCCTTGTGGCATCAGTCTGGGACCCAACCTTCTGTTAGAGTGGGATACACTATAAGTAGTTTTGATCTCAATAAGAGGATAATAAAGCTAAATATGGTGGTCCAGAACCGGCAAATAATAGACTATGTGATCTTGTTCTTAAAGCATACTCTTCATCAAATATGCCAAAGGCTTCACTAGAAGAATGTGCTGGTAATAATTTAAAATCAGGACTATAAAACATTTTTTCATACTCATAATCATAAATAATTAGTACGAAATTGTTAGAAGCATACAGAAAATCATCATGTATAATTTTTAACCATTTCTTAACATTTTTTAATTTAACTCAAGCATAGTTAGATGATTTTCGAAATTGGTATTAAAAATACGTAGATGCAATGCATCATTAAGACCATTACAAGTCTCCATACATCCACATACATACAAACATACATAGTTCGAAAACTGTAGGACGTGGAAGACTTCTCTATTTGCTTAAACTACTCAGGTAATAAAGCGAAGCGAGGAACGTAACAAGAAAGAGCACGTATTCAGTCCCAGGACGATCTCTCAGCTACACTACGAAATTCCTACTGTTCCATGGTTTGATTACATCAATCAAACTCTGCAATTTCCCGGCGTGCAGATCACCGCCAATGAAGTTATCAATGTGCCAGACATAATGTACATCAAGGAATTACGGGACTTACTGCGGCGAGCGCAGAAAAGGTAAATAGCAATATGATGGATTTCGTCTATTCAATGCACGATAAATGCACGATTTTATGGGCGTATGTAAATTTATAGCATAGATGGATCGATTCTACGCGAACTACTGCGACAAAGTACGCTGTTTTATTAGAATATTTCCTGATAAATCAGGTTCTTGTGCACGCAAACAAGCTTCATTATTATTGATGCCACGTACTTGAATAAATTATTAAGCCAGGATATGTCTTTTAGTTCTATTTAAAAGGGAATCTACCGAGGAAGCAGGTACATACATACACGGAAAATTGCAAATTTTCTTAACCACAACTTTAATGGTGTGAATAGTTCTGCTAACAAACCGTTATAACTTAAGTTGTAAACTGTAATCCACAATTTTTCTAACTGGAACGTGATTTTGCAGACTTGTGGGTAGGTGCGTTATCCTCATGGAAAACCACTTTCTTCTTTGCCAGATCAGGCGGTTTCTCTTTGATTTTTTCGATCAATTATCGCAGAAATTTTGTTTCCTTCTCTTCCAAGTAGTCGACCAATACAATTTTATGAGAATCCCAAAGTACAGTTGCCGTAACCTCTTCTGCTGACAAAACCGATTTTGCTTTCTTTGGCGGCGAAGAACTTTTGTGTGTCCATAGTTTGGGCTGTTCTTTAGTTTCAGGAGTGGACCTAGGTTTCATCAACGGTTATGAACATCCTTCCGATTGCGGGAAAAACTAGCCAATATGTCGCGAGAAACATTCAAACGATTCAGTTTTTGCGCCGGTGGATGACATTCCAATTTGAAGGTCTTAACAACATTTTTTGCTAATTTTTTCAAAACATCCCAAGTCAAAATGCAGAAATTACTTGGGAGCAATTGAAGTTCTCTAAAAGTAAGTCTTTAATTGAGGTAAGGTCCCAGATATGGTACTAATTTGCTCAATGGAACCCTGAAATTGTTACCAAAAAATTGTTTGCTAGAATGCCTAAGTTAGTTGAGGTTTCTAGGTGCCCACTTCCTGGTCTCTATAGATCAATGCTTTGCCACAGTACCACAGCCTTTCCATCATTTATTTTTAGAAATATGTAGTAACAAACGTAGGAGAGAAATGTCTAACGAAAATTTTTATGCGCTGGTGAGATCTTGACGGCTTTACATATTTTCAAACTTTACTGATTCTCTCTGTCATTGATTCGTTTCAGATTTTGCTATAACAGAATCATTCTTAATACCTTAGCATAACAAATTTGTTGCAGTTCTTCTCTGCCAATTCCAACTTACATATCAAATGATCATTACCAAGTTCATGTGGATTTAAAGTTTTTATGGACTACTCCGTAAGTGCCAACTTAACATGAAAGTATGGAAATACGATTTCTTTTTTCGCAAATAAAGATTTCGCTTTTATTCAAATCAAGATAGTATTTCGAAACCAAGTTTCGAAATCCAAAGTTGAACCTTAACTTTTCTATCAAAAAAAAAAAGAACAAAAAACATAATTTGTAAACTCACTTCATTCTGGAAGGACTAGTGGTGTTGATTTCTAGAGTGATGAATTGATCTTAAAGTCTACATTTTACTGATGTGCTAACTACGTTCAATGAGAAGATCCAAGTCATATTTTTTCTAAGAAGTCTTCCAAATTGCTACAAAATACAAGAATTTTTTAATCAAAGATATGGCAAAACTTCCTTCTTTCGTTCCCACTTCCCTATTAAAGGTCGCACTATTAGCTCCATGATGCTGAAGATTGGAACGAATTTGGTAACTTCGCAAATCTAACTTTGATAGTTGTCCAAAATATTTTGCAGATGGAGAACCTAGACCAATTGGGAGTGCTTCTGAGTACTAATGACATCATTCACTTCCCTATTAAAGGTCGCACTATTAGCACCATGATGCTGAAGGTTGGAACGAATTTGGTAGCTTTGAAAACTTCTTGAAAAAATCAACTTCCATGGGTGTTCAAAATATTTTGCAGATGGAGAACCTAGTCTTCTTGGAAGTGCTTCTGAGTATTGTTGATGGGCAGATTCCAAAAGCTACCAGTCTTTCTATCATAACAGATCTGATTTTTAAGACACACGTTTATTGATTTTGGTTTTTATATATTCAGAATCCAGAATTAAAATATCGTCCCTAACCTTGTAATTTACTTTAAGTATTTCCTGAAGAAGCTCTTAAAAAACTAATTTCACAGTGCCCTATATCCCGCCAGATAGTAGTAGGTGTGTCTGATGTATATAGCCAATTTCAAGATCAATAAAAATATGACCATTAGGCAAATGAAATTATGATATAAACGTGTGAATAACTTAAATTTTAAGGCAAGGTCAGTAAGTTTTCTAAAGTCGTCAGATTTAGTTTGCTCTTCACAATTTACTACCCACCAGTTATGTCCATAATAGTGCAGAATTCCTTTTTTAAGATAAACTTTCCACCAAATGTTAGCCTTTTAGGCGGCTCGGGCATTTTTGCAACGCTATTATGTAGCGAGAGTTCTTTTGACATATTGAAATCTGGCCATAGGTCATGACTTCTAGGCCTAATATGTTAGACAAATTTTAGCGATTAATACCCCTATTGGATTTTGAAGACTCTTTTGTGCAAATACATATTCACTGTACTTTTTGTAAGACATTGCATGTAATTGGTTTATTTTTGAAAATTTTCCAGGTACATTCCTGTCCCTGATAGAGCTTCAATGCCCTTATTTTAGGCTACAATGTTCAAATATTCAACAATTAGTCAGTAAAAGACTGCTGTATCCAGATTATCTATACATCTATGGTAGTTTTGACCTCTGGTTTATTAGAGTATGAGAAGAATAACGTCTCTTCAAGTTGGTACATAACTCTATGGCACCTATTGCATGGTAGTGCTGAGTGTACTCTTTTGGAAACGCTGTGTCTATTCGTGGTCAAAATTAATCACATACATTCCTACAAGTTATTGTTGCGGTTTTACCGTTGCACGTTAGGTCTTCTTGAAAATTAGAAGACTTAAACGCCTAATCTACATTTGGATACTCTCAGAAGTACTGCGAAATGTTAATGATTTAACCACTTTTTGCTTATTTATAAGCTAGAGTTTAATTTCAGGTTGGGTACCAAATTTTTGAAGAATTCTCAACCCTCTTAGTCCTCTCGACCATCACTTTGTAATCGCAATATTAAAATAGAATAGTCAATTCCGGTGATTAATCCAATACATCAAAATAAGTACATGCAGTTAGCCAAGACTTCTGCTGAGGCCAACATCCTTGTTTAGATGATCTTCTTTAAGAAATATTTCTTCCTCAGGCATTGATAATAAAGGAAGACTTATACTTCATATAATTAGCCAAATCTGATTATGGTCATGTTTACGTTTCATAGCTGCAAATCTTCCAGGAATTGTAAAGCTTCAAAGAAACCACATTCCATAACTTGACATTTGAGATTAACTTGACGAACGATATTCACACTTTCTGGTCTCCATGGACATCTTTATTGCCCCATTAGCACATCCTTCACAACATTTAAATTAAAATTATGTAAAATAGTAGTACTTCTATTGCAAACAATTTAATGTATGGTAATGGTTTTCTTTAAGACTTACTCGCTTTTCAAATGCACTCCTCCAGTGCTAATTCCACTAAAAGTAGGTGACAACTAAAGGGAGAATGATCTATACTGACTTAAACTCTTCCTAAATTACCTCATAAGCTACAATTTGATGGACAATTCCTTGATTAGGTATCTTCTTTCTCCTGGGTGATAAAGTAAGTCCTATATCGTAATCCCTGTAATTAGCCAGGCGTAATCTCTTATTGCAGTACGTTAAAAATAATATAGGTTGAAAAATTTTTAATTGAAGTAGTTTTTATGTTACTTTGAACAAGCAAATTAGTTTCAGATTTTATCGTTCACTGTAGAACGGAAAAAAGTAACAAACACGAACTTATTAACATGATACAATCACCTAACGAGAAATTGGTTCTTGAAAGGAAATTCAAAATTAGTTCCCTAAGTTCCTATTCCATTAAGCATTTCCGCGTTAAAATAAGTTCTTAACAACCCTATTATTAAACCATTAACCTTTCCATTTGATTAGATTTTTCTATAAGCAATGCAATTTCCATCGAATAAAGGTAAATTCAATCGCTCAGAATCGATTCATTTACATAAAAACGGGGAAAACTAATTTACATAGCGTATGACGGCTAAAAAATTGGACTTTGATGTGCTAGAAGTGAGGATAAATTAAGCGTTAATTGCATTCTGTGACCTCGCGGCCGCCCAGCAATTTAATAAAATTTTGCGACAGGTCCTTAATAACTCCCGTTGGGAGCTGTTCATTTTTAAAAAACCCCTGGCGTACGATGGATTTGCGTAAAATCTGTTTACCTTTCGCAGAATACAGGCCAACTTCATATCTTGGCGTTTCGTGCAAGATTTCGTTGAATATTTACCGAAACCGTACAGAAAAAGCAAGCAGCGCTACATTGACATGACAAACGGATACAGGCCGAAATCTAGATGGGAGTTTTGTCTGAAAAGCGTCGAGAATGTGTAAGTATCTCGCAGTTTTTCGCCTTGGGTGAAGGTCCTGCCAATTGCGTTTCAGTTACATAATTTCGTGGTATTCTGTATAGGATTTATTATAAATTTTTATATATTATTATAATGAAGCATGTGCTACGTGTATATTTTATATTTCAGTTGAATGTATACTAAATTGATTCTAGGATGGCATTTACGTTGAAAGACCTGTACATACAAGCATTCATAACTGAAGATATAAAGGAGAACGTTCGATCAATGACGGAAATCATCAGAAGAAGGTTTGACAAGCGAATCAAAAAATTCGACTGGTTAGACGAATATGGCGTTCAAAATGCAAAGGAAAAAATTGCTAGTGTAGTCAGCTTTGTTGCTGATTTTGACCACAGTTACCACAAAATAGAAGCTGCGTATAAAAATGTAAGTATTGCCCAACCCTCTTCCTCTCATTATCAATACCTCTTAAAAGGAGAAACATTCTCATTAAACTTAGACATAATTAAGTGAAATTCAGGACATTCAGATGTTCGCCATTAGAAACAGCATCCACAACTTTTCAACAGTAATGAGGGGATGTTCGAAAGACGACGTAGTTTAGTGCAGAAGACTAGCTTACTTTAGTTTTCCGCACCAGAAGAAGCGAGAATTTTAAAGCCACGTTGCTGTTCAATGCAGAATTTAAGTTACTCACACCTTATTCCTTATATGAATCAACGAAACAAGTAGTTAAGGCAATTTATGGCGAGAAATAGAGTTTATTCTGTATGAGTGCTTCCTTCAAAACCAACTCGATTACCCAAACTCACCATTCCTCTCGGATGCTTCCAAGTAACCAAAGAAATAAGCTTTAACCTCCAAAATTTTCTAAATCCTGGACTTCCCCGAGATCTAATTGGACAAAGCTGTGCTATAATTCGGTATTTGAACATGACTTTGAAGGATTTGCTCATAAATAGATTTCCGTAAGTTATAAAACTATATGGCGAGAATGGTGGAGGCATTCAGAGA
Source organism: Popillia japonica (assembly GCA_004785975.1). NCBI lineage: Eukaryota > Metazoa > Arthropoda > Insecta > Coleoptera > Scarabaeidae > Popillia > Popillia japonica. The sequence continues at coordinate 17,671 of ML217801.1, read as the reverse complement.
ACTAACTGAAAATGAAGCAAACGAAGGTGGATGAGAGATATTCCTCACATCTAATAAGATTGGGAATATATTTCCTTCTTAAATTAGTAAAATAAATAGGATGGCTTCAATGAACAAACATAGTCTCTATAAAGTTGAGTTTGGAAAGGATATTTAACTGATTTGATGCTCAGCCTAGTCCATGTTACTCTAGTACTTTCTTAGTTCTGCTACAATCTACTATTAAACCAGATCCAATACCAAGTAGCGAAGCCTTCTTTGTTATTTCTCATGAGAAACCAGAGAGTGTGGGTTCATGCGGAAAAGCTTGATTAGAAGTACCAATTCTCCATACAAGCACACTGGCTTCTATGAAACAGAAAATATGGGAACATAACGGTATTTCCTTTTGTTTGCTGCTAATAATTTCTTTTGTGAGCAATTTCTACATCCAACTGACCAATGCAGCTTTGAAATGAATACTTTCCACTTCCATACTCATCTTGACTATCACTTCTGTGAGACACTTAACATAAAGGAGGTAAACAAAATCAGTTTGACAACCTGAAATTTTGTGTGTTAAGAGTCTTGGTGTCCTTAAAAATAATGTGTCACTAACTTACTGGTTACTGGATGCAAACAAGGTTATTCCAAACTGTTTGGTTACGTCTTCTTATGTCAGGTCAGGTTGACCTAAAAATAAAGCCCATGTAACCTGCTATAAAAAGAATTAAATAAATATGTTGGAAATGAGGTAAGTATGAATCAGCCTGTGGGCGGCAGAGATCTCCTACAACCACTTGCGTTGCCCCAGGTTACTTCTATGCCACTCTGCTTGGCTCTCTATCTCTCTGTGGACGCCAACGTTCCTCTGAAACCCTCTGCATTATACCACTTTACCATCATGTTTGAGTCTTTACTAAGACATTCAGAGCAATGTATCATAATTGAAGGTGTCAAGGACCGAATGGAACTCAGCAAGCAGTATCACTAGAGAAGGGAGTTTATCTTTATCTTTGCACTTTCGCATTAATTAGGTCACTCAAGAGAGATTGAGATTCCATGCTGGCACCTTACACTAAGACTAAGTTAAGTAAATAAAAACTGAGAATCTGCAAGCATGAGATTTGTCAAAAAAAGTGATTGATTGATTGATATCTTGTTGGCCTTGGCTCCAGAGGCCATTGAGCCACGTCTTTATATTAATAGAGACTAAAAAAAAAAGACCTACCCTACAGTTTGAGTAGAAAGAGAACCTAATGTTAATAAAACAGCAAAACAAGAAAGGAAGAAGGGTAGACAGTTCAAACTAGCCTAGACTAACTAGGGTAGACTTTACAAACAGAAAAGAAGAAGACCGCGGAATGAAGGATATCTTCAACAAAGGGTTGAACCAAGGAGACAAAGCTAACCTAAACAGCGAAAATGCACGAAAAACAAAGGTAAACTAAAGACGGATTTTATTCTTGGCCAAGAATCCAATCAAACTGTCATACATCATCTTATTGTTTAGAGCCAGCAAGTTATTCGTGTTAGTTGGAAACATGACATGTTTAGAAATTTCTCGCAAAAACCTCGCTCGGGAGAAAGAAAGATCGGAACATTCAAAAAGGATATGGTCGATATCGGCAATAGATTTATTGTTACATTTGCAGTAAAAAAAAAAAAGTGAAGAAAAACAATTTAGTGAGACACAATTATCATGATCAAAATGATGATGAAACAATGGCAGAAGACCTGCCAGAAACAACTAACCAATTACATCTTCTTGATGCCACTCTTGGAACGCATAGTTACTTAAGATTATGGGTTCTGAATAAATACATAACATCTCTCTTATCTTCCATAAAGCTTAAAACTGAAATGGAACCAATATACTGCCCATCTAAAACCAAAAACGCTTACCAATCACGTAATATACGGTACTCTGCACCACCAGCGCAGAACGGCTTAGCATTATACAATAAATGAATTCGCAAATTGTGAGTAACAGTAATCGTAAAAGGAAAATAGGAAAAATACGATATCGACGTCGATATCAATACCGCATCTCACATGTTCCTTTAAAGATAAGAAAATCCAATTATTCCTGGGGACCATTTACCATAATAAAAAAAGCCGCCAAATTTTCAGATCGAGATTCATGAGGATAGATTCCTATTATCCCTTCTGCAGCTGCGTAAAATAAAGAAGGATTTAGAATACGCCCAAATAAACGAGGCGGTAACTCATGAACGTGAGGACAAGACTAGAATATACAATTTCAGGGAGAACCGGCTAGGTAAGTTATGTGTCATTTAGGACGCAATAATTGTATTAATTTACAAAGAACGTTTCAGTTGTACCGGTCGACTATCTTCATGGGATATATTACGACATTTACAGGCCGAATTACATGAACTACGCCGCACTAGGCGCGATTATTGCTAGGGAACTGTCGAATATGTTCTTGGAAGGGCGGAATTATGACGTGAGGGGAACCCGGTTGGAACGAACGTCATCCGAAAGTTTGGTTAACTACTACAGAAAGATTAAATGCCATGGAGAGCAGTTTGTCAGTTTCTATATACCGGAAGTTAAAAGGATGGTGAGTATAGCTGATATATTACTGCAAACATGCTCGAACTTGCTAGAATAGTTTTTAATTTTAAACTTTTATTTTAATTTTCCATAGTTTCCGTACTAATAACATCGAGGAAATGCAATTAAACGGTTCTCCCATCTGATATCACTAACTTCCATAAAAATGAACTACGTAAATTAAAATTGATAGCAAAAGGTGTTGGAATATTGGGTCACGGCGGTATCTCCGGTATGCACGGGAAAACGTCGACTATACTTTCAGCATCATAACTGGTGAAACTGCCCCGTTTCTCGTGTAATATATGTCAATATATTTGAATGTCGATTCCCAGAAGTAATGCATCATTCATGCGTTCATGGAATTTTCGTAGCGCTTGACTTCTAATACGTTAGAATGCAACTTTGAATTTGTTTTCGCTGATATTCCACCCGAACTATTCACGTATTCATATTTTATTTCACTCTACTGACGCTAAGCGTGACCGAAGGGACGTCGGTTGAAACAGTTAGAATTTGCATTAAGTAGAGTTTATCCGTTCGATTGGGAAAAGTCATATTTTAGTCGGTCAGATTAGAACTATGCATGTAGGAAGTATTTGGCGCCATTTCTATAAAGTATAGCAAACAAATACTGACACATTCATAAAAATTAATATGCTGTGGAACTACTATTTCGGTTAACGACTATCTGGAGACGTCGTCTCATTCAATAAAGTTTGCGTTTCATTCTCTTTAAGCCATTGCGTAACATGCGAAGTCCGAATAAAGCTATTGGAGGCTTCAGGAGATACAATTTCTCCCTTTGCTGTGACAGCTGTAGAAAGGATGGAACCTGCTGATGCCTATACCGAATATCATTTAGTGATATACATAGGTATTTATCAACGACAGCCGAATCCTTGAACCCATTAAATTGTCTTGGCAAATCAAAAAAGAAATCTCTCAATTTTGCAATATAGTTGATCAGATTCTGAAGCTTCAGTGCCGAAACCTTCTGTGTACTAGATTTAAAATTAGGCTAATTGTAAATTCCTTCCAGAAGCTGCGAACCTAATGCTTTGCCTCAGAACATAACTTCATTGTATTTAGACAATTGCTTTGCAAAAATAGTCTTCCTCTCCCTTCCATGCAAAAATTGTTTGAGAATTTACAAAAGAAAACACCAATAGGTGTCAATCTAAAACGAATAGATGAAATTGGTGCCATTAGTGATTTTAAAATTTCCATCAATGCTTGCCAAATAAGACTTAAACACTAACAACAACAGCAATTAAAATGTTCAACAAAATGAAAAACACAACTTGGCCATGCAGAAAGAAAAAAATTATAGGGGGTTCTCAAAATTATTAGCCCATGACGGCAGTTCTAGAAGGGAAGATAAAGGAGGCAAACAAAAACGTAAACTCGTGCTTAAACAATTGGCCTATTCATGTTTTTACTTAAAATGTAAAATGTTGTAAAATCCTACACTTAAAAATGAGGTTGCGCCCCAAAGCCATTAAAATTTTAAGGAGTTTCCATTACATTGAGAACCTCAGAGAGATTTGAAACAAATCTAGGACGTCGAGTGGTAAAAAATCTATCTAAAAGAACGACTGAAAGAATTGCAAAAGAATTGGAAAACAATATCGACATACAACACTAATGGCTAAATGGTAACAGCAGACTCAGTACGAATGATTCTAGTAATTGGCCTTGAAAATTTTTCTACTTACCGTGCTTCCATGATTAATAAGAGGAGCCAGGACTTCTTTGATCAGATGTAGTATCCATAACAATTTCCAGAAATGGAAATAGAAACACTCAGTCGACAATCTTTCAGACGTGTGTGTTGCAAAAACTTTTCACGACGAGGTCTATCATGTCAACAACCACAGAAGAAGGATCATGGATGTGGTAAATTTGACTTAATGGGTGTCTTCCCCGCCAGAAGTGAATAACCAGGATGATTACTCTCACTCTCTCACAAATTAGGATGAACAGCTTACTGACCAGACAATTGAGCTAGATGCTCATTGTACACTCTCTTTCTAAAGTAATGTCTCCCCCAGCCAATGGATTCATATCAATAACGTCTTCTAATGGACGTACTCTAGCCGCCGGGCGACCTCGGTTACCCAGCATTGCTATAACCAAGGTCGCCTAACGGCTAAAGTACGCCCATTGGAAAGCATTATTGATTTGCACCCGTTGGCTGGGGGAGACATTACTTTAGAAAGAGAGTGTACCAACTCTATCAAATCTCTCACTTCCACTCGAGCATCCTAGTATCTTCTGTGAAGCCCAGTATCTTGCCCAGTAGGAGCTTGAGAGCCTTCGAGGGCTCAAGTAGGTCCTCTCTGAAATATTTCTGCCTGAGTTCCTTCAGTTCTTCACATTAGCAGATTACATGTAGACTCGTTTCTTCCTGCACCTCGCAGCTCCTACACCATGGTTCGCTCAGTCGTTCTGTGTTGTATAAATGCTTTTTCAGGGGGCAATAGCCCAGTAATAAACTTAATTTCCTTTTTACTGCGTCCAAGTAGGTTATCAGAGAATTTAGCATCGCCATTCCCTATTAGCGCTTTAGTATGGAGTTGATTTGCAGCCGACCTTCATTTCTTCATATTCTCTTTGTCCAACAACGACCAGATCTATCTCCTAACGGAATCCTTAGTTAGAAGCGATCATTTACATTCCCTAACTAGTTTCGACCTAGTGATAGGGTTCACAATTGCTCTGATAACAGCCTCCCTTTGCAATTATTCCTGCATAGGTTGCAAGAGCAAATACGTCTGCCTGGAAAACTGTGGTATGCTTGCTCAAGCTTAGCGATATCCTTTGTTCAGGGTAAAGTCTACAAATGCCGGCCCCTTTGCCCTGACAGAATTTAGATCCGTCTGTGAACCAGTCGTGAGGAGCAGTGAAGTGCCTCCATGCCTGGTCTCTGTTCAGCATAGAGATTTCCACTTTTTCAGTGAAGATAATTTCAGGTGCCATACTGTCCGTAAGCATTTGTAACAGAGGGTCGTCCAGTATTGTTCCCGTAGTGTCGGTCTGCTCTCAAGCTCTAATACTGGGGTGCCAAACCAGGATGATATTAAGGATCTAAGAGAAGAACTGATTCAGAAGTATGCTATACAACGTATCAATACGTGCCCAACCTTCTTTCAAGGATCGCAAGGGCAGAAAATTCTCTTTAGTGCCCTAAAGGTATTAGCAGTCCAAGTATGTAGGGGCTGCTAAAAAGTACTAAAGTGTTTCTGCATATGTAACACACAATGATTACATGTTGTCTTTAACAATTAGGTGAAGTGTCAAAGTGTGTGAACACAGCTCCATACCATGCATCCATTGAAATGTTCTCCAATACTTTTACTTAACAATTGCATGCAGCTATCAGAATAGCCATCATAAATAGATGATTTATTAAATTTTTGCATAACAATCAACCAATTTAAATATTCATGCGCCTTTGCAGACCAATGTTGCCTCATTATCTCAAATTCTCTCCGTAGTTCTTGTACGACTCGAGCATAATTTGCACGGATCGATTATAAAGGCCAAAAGTAGTTAAATTACTACAAAAGAGACACGAACTTCATGCCTTTTGCAGCAGACGTTCTTTGTTCGGAACTAGTTTAGTTTGGGTAGAATGAGAAAATCGTATTAAGGCGGCCGAAGTCAAGCGATCGTATTAATTTTAATGTGGCTAGAGCTCTTGAACGCATTTCATTCGTGGTTTGCATAAGGAAAATTGAAAATCCCTACTGGATAATTGAGGACACGTTTTATTAATCTGTTTTCCTATCTGGTTCCTTGCCCGCTATTATGAAAAACGATTCTCATTTTAATCTTCGTACAAATAAGTAATTTGTTGACCTCTTCCAAATTCCAATTTAATTAACTTCAATGACAACGTCTTGATACTTCCATTTTAAACTAAAACAAAACATATAAAATTTTGTTTCAGGTAAACGGATCCCTAATTCAAATTGAAGACCTGGCAGAAATTGCAGGGCTACGATTCGCCTACGATGCTTATCTTTTCTGGTCGAGCAATAACGACTTAGAGGCGAACATCCCTGGATTAAATTATACACAAGCGCAGATATTCTGGATCACAACGGTGCTACAGCAATGCGTTAGGGAGACACCTGAAAAAACGGAAGAAATCCTCAGCGCCGACAATATAACGTTGAGCAGGTTTAGAGTAAACGGAGCGTTAAGGAATCTAGAACAGTTTACGAACGCTTTTCATTGTCCATTAGATTCGCCAATGAATCCCGCGAAGAAATGTAAAATGTGGTGAAATGATTACATTTGTCGAAAGTAAAGTAAACCGCTTAATTTTTTTAAAAGAACAAGACGATGGCGAGTAAGTAGTACAATTACGGGTGAAGTCTCTAAGTGCGTTTCGTCGTTAAAAGGACGTCCTCCTTTGTCCTCGATTCTTCGCACCTCGTCTTTCGCATTTGAAAGCTCATTCAAACGTAAAAATATTTCAGGTCAAGATGGGGGAACGGTAAAATGCAACTCTGTAATGTAGCACGTACTTGAAAAGCTTTTAATTTACAAATGAAGAGAGAGAAGGTTAATTCTCTTTAATATTGCTACGAATTAAAAACGTTAGCTCAACTTCTTCGCACTTCTATGTGGATATTTACTTTTCCTGCAATGAATTTATATTACCGCACCAGTTGAAATAACTTGCACCTAATTAAATAATGGAACTATTATAATGTTATTCAAATAAGTTGAATCTCATGAAATGTACTTTATTTCTTATGGAAATTGTTAGATGACGTAAGAATTTTATATATGTATGTTAATGTTAAGTTACTTGTTGTAATGTTGTTAACAAATAACAATAAAATACTTATTTTTACATATTAAATACACATCCAATACTCTATACGCTATTTCTCAAGCACGAATTTCAAGAGAGTTAAAGGTGAAACTATGGATGTAAACGTCTCTATTCGCAAATGTCTACCTAAATTGGTAAATTCCATTAATACCCATCATGCAAATGATGATGTAATACGCTGGCCAGATCTCGGTTCATGCCATTATGCTAGAATCATTCAGAACTAGTTAACTGAACATAACGTGAATTATGACTCCCAGGAAAACCAGGGCCCAGGCGCATCCCATTGCGGAGTTTTAGGCACTACTGAGTAGAAAAGTTTATGACAAGGATGATGATGTATGAAGCAATAGCGTATAATAATTTCCCAATGTTAATGATGTGCAAAACATTCCAGCATTATTTTGGTGCTTTGATGCATCAAAAAATTTAACACAACAACTAATGGTAGTAAAAACCTACTAGAGCTTCCAACATTTGCCTAAAATTTTTTCACTACTTTCCACTCCTTGCTACCACTTTTTACAATTTTCACCGCCTTTGCATTTCATAAGATCAAGAGATTTTTCATAAACTTCATACTATGAGCCCTTTGGGCTTTAACTAACTAAAAACATGTCACCAAAACTGTGAAAGATAGAAGAAAGTAGTTGAAAATATGAACAAGCAGGGGAAAGTAATGGGGAGTGGTGGAAAATTATAAAAACTGGTGAAAAGTGTTGGAAAGTGGTAAAGCATGGTGAAAGCTGGCGAAAATTGTTAATATCTGATATAAAAATCCTGGATAAACCATGAAGAGTGATGGCAACTGTTGCCAGGTAGTGAAAAGTGATAAAAACCAATGGAATGAAGTCAATTGGTAAGTCTTGGAAAGTGGCAAAAAATTATGGAGCGTTTTAGAAGGTTTTGGACTGTTGTAGAATGTTGAGTATAATGACGCAAAGTAGTGGAAATTGGTAGAAAATTGCAGTGAGTTGTGGAAAGTCGTATAATGCACGTGCTTTTCAGTATGATTAAATTTGTAGAAGTGAAGGTATATTGCAAAACGATGGAATATATGTAATGAAAAATGCGGCGTAATGTGTTGGCCTGTCTTATGAGGTGGTGGAAAGTTCTCGAGAACTGTATAACGGTGTAGAACGAAGTGTAAAGTGTTACAGGGTGATGGAAAGTTGTATAAAGTTTCGAACAACAACAATATAATCACAGCAATACTGAGATATACATAGAAGCCAGAAAAAGGGAGCAAAATGTTGGTTATCTTCCTCAGATTAGTGCATACTTCTGTTCAAGTAATCCAGCTGTATTGTACATACATATTGCTATGGTTTTAGCTGACCGAGCATATCCCGCGTATTTGAACACAATTGTCTTTATCTCAGGTTGCGTCCCTTAATTAACTCGGCTTCAGAAATCGTGGTGCTTAAAATATTTCGACAAATTTTAGAAAATTAATTCACAAAAGAAATGTTTAATTGGGCGCCAATAATTGAATTAATTACAATTTAAATTAAAATTCTGAATTTGAAAAATTATTTAAATTCAACACAATGATTTTTAATCAACTTAACAAATTAATTGATCTATCCAAAATCTAATAATAAAACGAGCAACAAATGAACTTTACAATAATTTTATTTATAAAAAAAAGAAAAAAAAACTTCACTACTTTACAAGAATCAACTTTACAACGAAAATCCTGGGGAAAACTGGAATTTTATCGCTTACAAAAACCCAGATGAAAAACCCCTACTTAAACGCGATCAAATCATAAACTAATCGGCAATTAAGAGATTCAGAAACAGATAAAAAATTGACCACACAAAAAAACGCACTCTAAATCAAAAGTCAACTCCCGTAAATAAACTAAATCAAAACTCAATGCTCTTAATTCTCGATACACACAACTATACATTAAACTAACTCGTGTTTATTAGGCGTTAGATTTTTTTGGGCGTAAAATTTAATTAATAGTTTATTTAATTGCATTTAGATTTGCTTGAGTATTTATATAAAGTTCACTTTCATTTCATTAATTTAATTATTTTTATTAGTTTGAAAGTTTGGTGAGAATTCTCTGTATACTGCAGTAAAAGCTAAGTATGTTTATATAATAAAACCTTATTTCTTATTTCTTAATCTACTTATTTACTTATTTATTTACGTGTTTTTAGTTAGTTTAAGTTGAAAGCCGCACAGAAAGTGAAGTCAACATCACTGCTGTTTTCAAAACATTTTATTTCCATAAATAATTTGTTTTTTGATTAAATAGCAATGTAATGCAATAGACGTATATCTTATACATGCATATTTAAAATCTCACTTCCATCGGACCATTGTCAATGGCTCTGGAATTGAAATAGTCATTATTTTTCGTTTTACCCTTTTATTTTATTCCTTGTAACATACTAGAAGTATGTTTACATTCCCTTGCACATGAAAAAATCAGTAATAAAAAAGTTTTTTTTTGTACCCAACAACCAACAATTGGAATTACACATAACTCAAACAAGATAGCATATTAAAAAAAATTATAAACATAGAATATACAGCGTTAGTAAAAAGTCCCGGAATGGTCGAATAACTTTGTTATTTGAAAATTATGATTTCTCAAATTTGGTATGGGGGTATAGTTAATATAAATGCATTTTATGCAATACAGTTTATATTTTTTTCACTTCCGGTTTAATCGACAATACGTCCAACTTTCTTTTTTAAATGGAACACCCAGATTTTTTTAACGCTTTTGAATCCAAAATAAAAAACTACGTTCAGGAAGTATTAAAGTATTAAGATGTTTATTTTTATTCACAAGAAAACAGTTAAAAAATTAAAACAATGTCCTAATACAGAAAAATCAAGATACCTGTCTATTCAGGTTGCGATTACAATAATTGTTCAAAATGCTCTCCATTTACAATTTGACAAAAATGTAAACGGTCAGTAAAATTTCTTATTGAATTTTGTATTTGTTCTGGACTGATGCGATTGGCTTCTTGAACTATTCTCTCTTCCAATTCTTCAAGATTATGGGGACGATTTTTGTACACTGGACATTTCAAGTGACCCCAAAAGAAAAAATCTAATGGCTAGAGATCTGGCGAACGTGCTGGCCATTCGATTGCTCCTCTACGTCCGATCCAACGTTCCGGAAAAATTTCATTCAATTAATCGCGGACATTATGGGCAAAATGGGGGGGAGCTCCATCTTGTTGAAACCAAAAATGTGCATTATGGTGATCACCTATGTTTGCATTTGGAAAGAGGGCCGCAAGTGCTGGAACAACCTCATTTCGCAATAAATTTAAGTAGACGTTGCCAGTTAAATTTCCTCTTATAAAAAATGGTCCTATGATGTTGTTTCCAACAAGACCAGCCCAGACATTCACCTTTTGAGGACGCTGTGTATGGACTTCTTCAATCCAATGCGGATTTTCAATTGACTAGTAGCGACAATTATGTCTGTTCGCAGTGCCGTTGAGACAAAACGTTGCCTCATCTGCAAAAATGATGTGATCTAAAACATTAGGCTGCTGCTCGATCAATTCCGTCATTGTTTCGCAAAAATGTAGTCTACGATCTGGATCATCTTCAGTTAACTCATGGACGGGATACATTTTATAGGCTTTCATTCTTGCTGATTTAAGAATCTTATGAGCAGATTTTTGAGAGATCTCATGATATTGACCTAATTCTGTTGTGGAAACGTGATGATTTTCTTCCACTGTAAGTAACACATTCAAACTAGTTTCTTCATCTGTTGCTGTTAATGGACGTCCCCTTCTAGGTAAATCCTTCACCTAACTAAAGACTTCAAACTTTTGAATTGTTCGGCATACCGTACTTTTACTAATCTGACGATCCGGATAAACAGTATTAAACAAAACACGAACCTCTTCAAAAGAACGTTGACGATCACCGTACCCACGCATCATTAATATCTTATTTCGTTCTGATTCAGTAAGTTTTACTGCCATTTTCAAATGTGTCAATGTCTAAAATAAGTAAATTTATAGCGATGCAAAACTTAAAACGCTTTTGAAATTGTCAAATGTGACGGCAAAAAGAATGCAAACATTAAACAACAACTTAAAAGTTTCTAATATACTATAGAAAAGATCCATAGCAATATGTATATCGTAAATTCTAAAGCATTTTATAGATCCACTAACGTAATCCTCTTTTCAAGGCGATTCCATTACATAACATATGCAATTTGGTTACTATTACAAAGACTGCAAATTTCTCAAAAAAATTAAAGAGCTAGAAAGCTAAACTCAACCAAATCACCATCCTCTGGCCAAAAGCGCGTCTATTACATATCCAACAAGTAGTTTGTGCAAAAAAACTTGTAAGTGCTTTCTCGAAGGATAAACGACCTGGAGAATGACTATTTCAATGAAAATGATCCTCTTTCTATGATACTTCCAATGCCTACTGAAAGTTAGCAACTTTACACGCATGTTTATAAAAACTAAAAGATATTGAACTTTCTTCACAAGATTTCACTACTTAGTATCAGTGTTTAGCATTGCTCACAACTTTACATTACCGTGGAACACATTCCAGTTTCTTTTCTCACATTCTACGGCTTTCCTCAATTGTTTTCCATCTGCCAATACATTCCTCTACCTTGTATCACAATCCTTTAGTCTTCACAACAATTTCCACGTTTATTCTATGACAGTGACCTACCTTCTACCACTTTTGGGAGGTCTTCATAGCTTTTCATAATTTTTTCACAACTTTTCTGTCACATTCCTTTACTCAAAACAGCATATGAAAATAGAGCAATTAGAGGTGGATGCAATTATAAAGAGATCGTTATCAAAAAGCAAAATAATATTTTTTGCTATTCTACTTATATAGATACATAGAGTTGGAAAATCACCCACGCATTCAAGGAGCAATTTACCTAGTATCATTCTTAATTATAAACGAGCTTGTAATTGTATCACCAAAAGTTGAAAATATGCTTCTTTCATCCATGCCTAACCTACACTAGTGGGACTTTGGAGACTCGCGGTACACGTTCAAAATTAAAGAATTAAAAATTAAACCTCATTTAGTCTTACTTAGTATATTAAGCAAACATTTCGTAGAGAATTTTGGTCAATATTTAAATACGCTCAAACGTTGCTACATCATTTGGTGATGTAGGCCGTAGTAGGAGGGTGTAGGGGTATGAACAGCAAATTTGAGGACTGGTTTTTGCCAAATTACAAAATACATAAATCCTCTAAATTATTCCCGGGAAAAGTACCAGCTAACTATCATGAAAGTAAACAACCAATCGATAAAATAGCATTACCATAATTAGCATATTCATGACAAGTTCTTGGCTTTTATTTCAAACTGAATATTTCTAAGATGCGGTCAATCGCAGAAAAGATGTGATGAAGGCTTTAATTTTCTTTATGATCCAGGGTTAATAGACTGCATTGGCTAATTTTTGAAATGATGTACAAATGTACACACATACATATATAAATAGAGAAATATAGTTTATACCAATTGTGATTGCATGCATACACTTTGGTAGATTGCAATGAAATACAAAACGTCACAATAAAGCCCATGAATTAATTGTAGCTGCCAGCACCAGCAAATAATAGCAAAAGACCAACCGCAAAATAACATACATAAAACAAAATTCAGAAAGGTTTTCAACGACAGATTTTACGAATATTAACTTTTCGCATATTTTATGTCCAATTTGAATTTGCATTCGATGTTTTTATCCGAAAAAAAATTATTGATATGCACATAATTGAATGGAAAATGTTAATTACTTTACAGACTATATAAATTATTTAAATAAATATAAATTCAATATATAATATAATATGTATATCAAATCATAATTTTCTTCAATATTTCAACAATAATAATAATAATAATAATAATAATTATATTTCAACAATATTTCAATAATATTTCAATTCAACAATTTTATTTGAAAAAATATGCTTAAAAAATTTGAACTGTCAAGGTAGAATATATTATGAAAGCAATTTATATATGTATATTCTCCATGTAGGTATGGACATCTGACGTGATATGTAGGTCGAGTGGATTGACGTTCTGGACCAACTGGTGTACAAGTGGTTACATTCAGAATAACATCAATGAAATCATTGATAAACCAGCTTAAGAATCTTCTGATTCATCTAGAACGATTGACTAAATTCTGGTGTATCCATCAAGCAAAGTGGCAAAATAAATGAAATAATTGAGACAAAACTTGCAAGCACTTCAAATAGTTTTTTAAATTACACTTAAATGAGGCAAATGATATATGAATAATATCTTGTATGGGACATGTAATAAACGTCTGATTAAAAGTTGTCAAAACTCCGATAGCAAGAAAGTTTATATGCGAAAACCTAGAGCCTAGTTGGGTACAAGAGATAATCATCACATGTGACACAAATTGGTGCTCTGAAACAAATTTAGGCGACCAATACAATTTTGCATATTGATAACCAACTTTATAATATAGAAACTTTACAAATGTAGTATTGATTCGATTCTATTAATATATATCGCATACCATTGACACTACATCACAGATATATAATTAGAAATGCTCCCTGCAAACAAGTAGTACAGTGCCTTCAAATAATACGATAGAAAAACGAGTTATAAAACCGCATTTTTTGAGACAACCACAAAAATTAATTGACTATCTACAAATCAACAGGCTTTTGACAGCATTTCTTATATTTAAACTATTATCACCAATAACAGTACAAAGTTTATTTCCTCTTTAAACCATTAGAGGACTGTGAGGAACTGTGAGGGACTGGAGAAGAACTCTGAAGAACACTGGGGAGCTCTAAGGAGCCGTGGGGACACCCTAAACGCAGTGTAGACACTCGGCGGACAGCGGAGAGCTCTGGGGAAACTGTGAGGGAGGGCGACTCTGCAACATTAATAAAGGTCACACAGGCAGACTCTGCACGACTTTAGAGAACAATGGAGGACTCCGAGCAACTATGGTAAACCTCTACGGAACTGCGAAGAGTTGTAGGGAGACCTCTGGAAACTATGGGCAACTGCGGAGGACTCTCACTAATTGTAAAGAAGCTATTGGGAAGTGTTGGGGACTCTGAGAAACTGTGGTGAAGCTTAAGAGAATTCTGAAGAGCTGCAAGGGAACCCCAGGAAACTATGAGCGGCTGCAGGGGACTCTGAGAAACTGTGGCGAACCTCTAAAGAACTTTGAAGAGGTATAGGGGGACCTTGGGGAACTATAGCCAAGTGCGGGGAATTCTCAGTAACAGTAAAGAAGATATTGGGAAGTGTGAAGAACTAGGAGAAACTATGGTGAAGCTCTAGTGAACCCCGAAGAGCTGTAAGGGAACCCCAGGGAACTATGGGCGACTGTTGGGGACTCTCAGTAACTGTAAAGAAGCTATTAGGAAGTGTTGGCGACTCTGAGAAGCTGTGGTGAAGCTTTAGAGAAGTCCGAAGAGCTGTAGGGAAACCCCAGGGAACTATGGGTGCCTGCGGGGGACTGTGCCGAACCTCTAATGAACTTTGAAGAGGTATAGGGGGATCTTGGGGAACTATAGGCAAGTTCTGGCGATTCTCAGTAACTGTAAAGAAGGTATTGGGGGGAACTGTGAGGGACTAGGAGAAACTGGACGACTGTTGGGGACTCTCAGTAACTGTAAAGAAGCTATTGGAAAGTGTTGGCGACTCTGAGAAGCTGTGGTGAGGCTTTAGAGAACTCCGAAGAGCTGTAGGGTTGTTCCCAAGGAACTACATATGGGCGACTGCTGGGGACTCTAAGAAACTGTGGCAAATCTCTAAGGAACTTTGAAGAGCTATAGGGAGGAACTATACGCAAGTGCGGGGGATTCTCAGTAACTGTAAAGAAGCTCTTGGGAAGTGTGGGGGACTAGGAGAAACTATGGTAAAGCTCTAGGAAACTTCGAAGAGCTGTAGCTGGACCGCAGGCACCGAGTGGGGAATGTGGGGGACTCTCAGTAACAGTAAGGAAGCTCTGGGGAAGTGTGGGGGACCCTAAGGAACTGTGCTGGGTCACTGAAGTACTGCGGAGGACTGTGTAGGACTTCTGCAAATTTTGGACAACTGTGGGGGATTCTGGAGAACTAGAGTCTACCCTCTGAAGAAATAAGATATTCTAGTTTTCTTCTATTGCCAATATTTTTCTCTATTTGGGGTTCAGAAGAGGTTTGTCTGATTTGGAGAAGCTGTAAGTGTTCATAGTGATGGTGTATTTGCTGTGGTGTTTCTAATCCATAGTGATGTGGTTTACTCATGCAAACTTTACATTTTACGTTAGTTTAAGGCCTTCCATTTCGGTATTTGTTGGTTCTATAGTTTCCAATAAAATAAACTGCTTTCGTCAAAATCCATTCATGTTAATTTTAGATAATTTTTGCCACTATAATACTCTCTCTTAGCATTCTATTTTTAAAGACATTCATTTACTTAGACAAAACTATAATAAAAATGAATGTCACAACATTTCCCCATCTACAACGTTAAGTATAAAGTAAAAACGCTTTCCCTTATTTCGTATTCCATCCGTACATTCAATCTACCATTCTGAGATATACATTACGCCGGCATTGTAAATACGAGCACAAAGACAAGACGAACAAGTTAAAGAAATAGAGATGGTTAATTATTTGCGTGAATTTATTTCCGAGAGACGTCATTATTCTTCCTAATTGAATTAAAATAATTTAGGAAAGCTCCGCAGAAGGGACTTCACAACTTTTGTTAGTAACAAGTGACCGGAAAGTTTAAGCAATTAAATTCTACCCTTTTCAGCATGTAGTTGTTATGCTCTCTCGGATTTCTTTGAAACGTTTGGCAGCTCGGTGCCTGCAAATTGCAGCTAATTCATATCTGCTCTTTGAACAAAGTACACGACACAAAATCAATTACTCCGGAATATAGATCTTTACGTAATTAGATCGGCGAATGAGAACTGTGAGGCGCAATTATATTAATATCAGCTTGTTGAATCCTATCTTTAGTTTAATTTTAACACCCGCATTCAAGGTTGCATTCGTAATAGATATAGAGAGAGACGATTTTGCCCTAAATCGTACAGTAAACGGGAACGAAATTAAAAACGAGAGGAAGTTTGTTGTGTATATTGATTAAGCGGGTAGCATGTGGAGTGTAAGCGTACAGGAACGACGGCAATTTAATTTGATGAACTCGGCTGTGTGCAATTTTTTTTTTGTAGCAATTAGCAAAAACGATATCCAATTACTCGTTCCAGTAGACCTCGACACCGTATTGTAAACATTTAATTGCTTTTGTACGATTTGAGTTAAATCAACGTCCAAGTAGGACATCATTCAAACGGCAAATAGCAGACCTTGACATCTGTGAAGATGTCGAATAGGTTTACTCAGTAATTGCGATAACAAAACTTAGTTGTTTGTCATTATTAAGAACTGCAAAACACTTTGAAAAACCAAACAAACTTCAACAAGAAAAAAGCACAAACTATCCTAACTGAAGGGCCGTTTGTTCACTTAGTAAAAGTTAGATATTCGACCCGTTCTATATTCGCAACTAAGCCACGACATTTCCCAACCTATGGGCATCGCAAAAGCAGGTATAGCCTACTTCTTCATAAAGCACAGAACGCATTTATGATTTTCTTTTTCTTTTTAATACAAGTATGCTGAAAGAATAATTGAAAAACTGTGCGTAACCTTCCATTGGAGATTGTTATGTATAGAATCCCTACAGTAACAAAACGCTACATAAGTTGCCTTGGGTCCATCTTTGTCTCTACAGCGTAAGGTTATTCATCGATCGGGGTTCGTAAGCGTAGATCCAATCCATAGCACTACAGACGCTTCGTTGTACGGAGAGTGACTAGGGCGTGTTAGGATAAGGGCTGGTTCCTGGGAACTCAGGCGGGGGCAGAGCGGGAGAGGTCTTTCTATAACATAGTTGCCGAACAACCCTGATGTTCCCCTTGTAAGTTCATCATCAATTCCTTTGCTCTTATTAGTAAGTTATGTTGCTACAGTTAAAATTAAAAAAAAA